>JAGPOW010003310.1:23661713-23689670 GCA_030014935.1 Caiman crocodilus | reverse complement strand
GGGCCCCAAAGTGCAGAAGCAGCACCGGCTGCAGGCACCATGAGCGCAGATGCAGCTTCTAGGGCAAGCTCCGGCAGCTAACAAGCAAAGCCGTGGCAGGAAGGGCAATAGCTTTGCCCTGCAGCGTTTGTTCCCGCAAACATCAAACACCTCCGGGTCTGCCCGTCGTCACCCACTGGGAGAGAAAGGGCCAGGGCTGCCTTATGTGCGAGCCTCCCCGCTCCTGTCCGCACCATGCTAGCGATGCCCCGCTACCAGCCGCGCTGTGCTGGGCAGTTCTGCTGACAACGACCCCGGGAACAGCCCTGCTCCACCACTTGAGTTGCAGGGAGGGGGACGGACCCCTTCCTGCAGGCACGCGGGCAGGTGCAATGCTGGCTGCCACCACGAGAGAGCAGGCTGGGCCCAGGCTTTCCCTGTGCACGTGCTGGTGCAGCTGGCCTGCCCTGCTCCCCTCGGACCCGCCACCAATGTCAAGGTCGGGGCGCGTCTAAGCAGCCCCCATGTCGCTGTGGGATGGAGCGGTGGCTCACGGGTCCCCTCCCAGCAGCTGAAGCACAGGGTTTGATGCGGTCCCAGCCCCGGCGACTGGCATGCAGCAAAAACCACCTTTTCCCCACGGACGTTGGACACGTTTATTTCCCGGAGAGGTCTGTTAACGGGCTGGAAATGCACCTTTCCTGTCTGGTGTCCAGCAGCCTGCAGCACGCCCCAGCTGGGGGCTGGCGAGTCCACGGGTCAGCACAGCCCTGCCTCAATAGGGACTGCCTGCGAGGCCGGGACTTCCTGCCCAGGCTCCCAGGTGTGCGACGGCAGGTGGACCACCGTGAGCTGAAGACGGTCCGGTCGCTCTGGGCCTCGTGGAGCCACCAGCCCCGAGCCGTGCTGCTTTCTGGCTCCCGATACCATTGCTGCCCATCTCCATTGCCCGCCAACATCTTCCCGACCCGAACCTTCAGTGCATTCGCTGACCCACCTAGAGCAGCCATCCTGGGGCTGGGACGCAACGCTTGGTCCCCGCCAGCCTGCAGCAGGAGCAGTGTTGGCTGCCCTACGGCCCACCCCAATCGTGGGGCGAGCTGCGGCAGAGACAGGGCAGGCGACATAAAACACGCTGACAATGCAGCTTTGCTCTTAATAATAATCTACAAGTGGGGGCAGTGGGAGAGGCTGGCACTGCCCGGGGAAGGCTGAACAGAGCTGTGTGTGCAGCCGGCTCTGGCGCACGCCGGGGAAGTCTGGGCTCGGAGGGGCCGAGAGGTCTTTGCCTCTGCCCGCCTGCCTTGCTCGGTCTGCAACCAGCGCTGAAGCCCGTGACAGTGACGGGGAAGATGCTTGGAGACTGGCTTCCAGTGACCTGGAAAGTGCTGGTCACTGAGGCCTGGAGCACGCGGCACAGGGCACTGCCAGTCTGGAGTCCCCGTGTCCCGTTGCCTAGGGGTGCAGCCCGTGGGCTGTGCTGGGCTGGTGTTAGCCCCACGAGGGGCTGCAGCAGTACATTTGGGCCTTGGCAGTCAGCTGGCCCGGGTGTCCGGGGTGCCTGATGGCATCTGGCATCTCTGGCCTAGGCACAGAGATGGCTTGTCCTCTGGGATGTGGCAAGGACCCAGCCAAGTCGCTGCAAGCCTGGGATGGGAGCCGTGATGGCAGCTCCTCTGCCTGGCAGCCCAGCTCAGCCACAGCCCCTGGGGGAAGCTGGTGCAGACGGGGCAGGGGCGCTGCATGGGGACAGCCGGCCCTGCTGCCCTGAGCAGAGCACTTCCCAGGTTGGGCTGGCCCCGGGGCCACACGTGAGCCACCCCGTGCCACGCCAGGCTAGGCAGGGACCCTCCTGGGCCCCGGGGCCTCATCCGGCTCGTGCTCCAGCAGCTCGTCCTCCGAGAAGCTGATGTGCAGGCAGGTCTCGTTGCCCGCGGAGAACGACGGCGTGTCGTCCGCGGCACCACCTGCACTGCCGCAGTCTGTCCCTGGGCTCCCAGGTCCGGGCCCCCCCGCAGGCTGTCGGCACGGGCCGGGCGCTGGGGACGCATGCCCGTTTTGCCCCACCCGGTCCTTGCTCGGGCCCCCCTGCGAAGGGAGCTGCTCCGTGCCGGGCGCCGGCGTCTGGGTCTCGGCGCCGAGCTCAGAGCCACGGGGGCTGGCGGGCACGGTGCTCTCGGGCTTGGCCTCCACCTCCAGGCTCGGCGAGGTCTTGCTGGACCGCTTGCGCAGGACGGGAGGGGGTGGGTTGATCTTGGGGATGGGCTGCTGTGGCCTGGGGAGACACTTGAAGCTGAGGACAGGGGACTCCCAGCCCGGCTCCCCCAGGACCTCTGCAGCCTCCCGGGGGGGCACTGGGTGCCGTGCTGCGGAGGCAGCCCCCACACAGGAAGCACGGTCCCGGTGCCCTGCCCTACCTGTCGTCTGCCCTGCCGCCGGGATCCTCCGCTCTCTGCCTGCCCGTCCCGTTGGGCAGCACGCCGGCGCCGACCTCTGAGCCCTCCACGCTCCGGCCCAGCCCGTCCTGCCCTGCCGGGCCCTCATCCCCGTCCTGGGGGTTTGGGCGCTGCCGGCCCTTGTCCAGGCTTAGGAGGTTGAGGTAGGACTCGCTGGCGCCCAGCGAGCTGGGGGCCACCGGGCTGCCCAGGATGCTGGCGGGGGTGGAGGTGGAGGGCAGGGTCATCTCCAGGCTGTAGTGGTTCTTCAGGTTCAGGGACAGGTTCTGCAGGGACCGGTCGACTGCCGACACACAAGGGGAAGCCTCCGGGGTTAGCGGCTGCGTGCCCCGCAGTGCCAGCGCTCCGGGCCGTGCCCTCGTGGGGCTGCCCCGCATCTCACCTGGGTGCTGGTGCCGCACCTGGACCTCCAGCTCCTTCAGCTGCTTCACCAGCAGCGAGACGTGCTGCAGCAGGTCCCGGTTGGTCAGCAGCAGCTGCCGGACCCTGGCCTGCGCCTCGATGCGGGCGGCCGTCTCGGTGGCCAGCTGGTCTTTCAGCAGCTGCACCTGGCGGGGCAGAGAGGCGGCTGCGTCCCTTCCCCCCGGCTGCTCGAGGGGCTCCGCGAGCCTCCCCCTTACGGCAGCTCCTGGCGAGGGAGGGCCTGGCCTGGAGCAGGAGGCTCGAGGTACCTGAGCACCGAGCTGGGGATCCCCAGGGCAGAGGTGGGGAGAACGCAGGGGTCTGTACCTGGGCCACGGCCACCTGGGTCTGCTGCTGCTGCTGGAGGAGCTGGTGCTGCAGCAGCTGCAGGCAGTGCTGCGAGGCCAGGGGGGTCACGGAGGCGGAGGAGCAGGGGCTGCCAGGGCTGCGTAGCTGCTGGGAGACCGACGGGCACACGGAGCAGCTCTCAGCGTCCTAGGCACAGAGATGCCCTTACCAACGGCTCTGGCCGCTCCCGGCTCCCACCTGGAGCCTGGTGAGATTTAGGCCTGGGGCCGGGCGGTGCCGCACGGGGGAGCTGGAACAGGGAGTCGATGCCGGGACAGGCCGCTGGGCTGAGCCCCTCCTACAGTGCGACCCCCGGGACGTGGCAGCCGTTCAAGCCCCTGCAACAAGCCCCGCTGAACCCAGGCGCTCTCAGCCCGGCGCAGCAAGGGACGGGATTTTTCTGAGCAGGGAGAGGCCAGCTCTCAGCCGGGGCCACGTTGCCCTACCTTCACCTCCCGGCGCGAGAGCTGTGCTCTGGGTGAGCGGCGGGGCTATCAGAGGAGCACGCGGCGCTGCTCGGCTCTGTGCAAGCTGGGGCTGTCGAGTGTGGGGTGATGCCGAGGAAGTGTGGCTGCCCTGTCTGCCTTTGCTACAGGCTCTCCAGGCAAGGGGGAAGCAGGTGGCCGTGGGTCTGGTACCCTGTGGAGCTGCAGGAGCAGCGCTCGGAGCACGGCCCCCACTCCCGCACCATGTTACCTGGCCGTTGTGGTCCATGAGAGCCAGCCCAGACTTTGCCAGTCCCAGCTCCTCCCGGGTGGGCAGCAGCTCACCGGGCCCCCGGTCGGAGAGGCAGATGCCGTCGGAGTCCACATCATCATCATCCACCTCTTCCATCTTGGCTCTCTGCATCTGCAGAGCTTTGAGCGAGGGAAGAAAGCACATAAGAGCATCATGATGCCCGGGGGCCGGCCATGCAGACGGGCTGGGAGCGGGGCCGGCGGGTGAAGGCAGCGTCTCCTGGAGGACCCTCCTCCAGCTGCGGCAAGCATCTCCAGGTCTGGTCTAGGGACCAGCTCTGCCTCGGGGATCGAGGCTGCGGAGGTTTCTGCCACCAACTCCCCGCGCAGTCTCGGGTGGGCCCCTTTGCCCCGAGAGGCTCAGCTGCCACCGGTGACCCCCTGCGATGTTTGCACAGCGCTCGTACAGGTGCAAGCATCCGGGGCAGCCTGGCCTGCAGCCTGTGTCCCCAAGGCCCCCATCCCAACCCCCGGCCCCTCTGCCCCGGTCTAGGAGAGCCGCGTGCAGGGCCGAGAGAGCAGCAGCTCACCTTCCAGCGGCTGCTCCTCCGACTTGTCGCTGGCGCCGTCCGCCTGGCCGTCGGCGCTCTGGAGCGTGTGCTGCAGGCTCAGCTTGTGGCACACCTCGAAAGCCTGGCCCACCGTCCGCACCACCCGCATGGCCTGGCTCTGCAGGGCGAGGGCAGAGGGCAGAGGTCTGTGTGGCAGGGCTGGCATGGGGTCCTCTCCCATCCATCTTGCCATGGAGGAGACGCTGGGGGAGCCCAGGCAGGCAGCAGTCTGACATGCATTGCCTCGTGCAGCTGCTGCCCCGCGGCCTGCTGATGGCTGGGAGGAGGCGCGCTGGGCTGTGGACACCAGCCGGACTCCCCAGCTGCTCCTGATGTCTAATTCTCGACAGACTTCTCCCCTTAGCTCTGCCCCGTGCTGCTTCGGGGCAGGGGACCCTCTCCTGCACCCTGCCCACGAGCCCGTACCCCTAACAAGCTCCTGGCAACACGCACCTTCTTCTTGGACTTGAAGACGTTGCACCTGAAGGAGTTGTTGGCACTGTCCCTCGCGATGTAGCTGAAGATCTTCAGGTCCTGCGAGTCGTGCGACACGTAGAAGATCCTAGGAGAGACGGGCACAGCGCGAATGAGCAAGAACCCACGGGAAAAGCTCATTGAACCAGCGAGGGCTGCGGTGGCTCTGATTGCAGGACACGCCGGCGTCTCGTAGCATCCCAGGGGATGGGAGGCTGCATGCTGCTCTCCTGACCATGGGCAGAAATGCCCGGCTCGTCTAATCTTCACAGTCCCGAGCACCTAGCCATTCCCCTGCTCATCTCAGTCCCCTGCTCTGCCGGGCCAAGACTAAGGCAGCCAGACCTGAGAGCAGCAGCCCATCTGCTGCACGGGGCAGAGTCCAGGGAAAGGACCCCCTGCCTCAGGGGCAGCTTGGCAGAGGGGCTTTCCAAGCACCCTCGCGAGGGCGTTTGCAGAGCGAGTTGATTTCTATCCTAGCTCGAGACGCGGCGAAGAGCAGAGAGAGGCAGCCTGTGGCACAGGCCCATTATCATCAGCGACAGGCAGATGGTGCAGCACAAAAGGCAGCTTCCCTCTGCTACATCAACCGAGGCGGGTGAATTGGCTCCGTGGCCCATCCACGGCTCAAAAGATTTTCATCCTCCCCAGGGGCCTGGCTCCGCTGCACAGATCTTTTCTATTCTTTTTTAACCTTTTATTCCAGGCAGCTTGTTTTATATGGTGGAAAATGGGCCGGTGCCTTTCCGCTCCGCATGCGGAGGGTACCGGAGGCACAGATTTGCATCTTTACCTTTCTTCCCTCTGCCTCCGCACGTCATTTTGAAATTTCAATCGGGACAATTATCAAAAGCACTTCCCTGGATCCTGTCACAAGCGCCTCTTCCACGGTGATTATTTTAGGAACAATCCAGCTTGTTGCTAGAGAATCTAGTGAAATTGCTCTCTCTGCCTGGCAAACAGCCCGGTAGCGCTGAAGAGCGCCGGGAGAGAGGTAAAAACACAGCAGCGTGTTCCCTCGGGACCTCTTCCCGGGCTGAAAACGGAGGGCATCCTGCCTCGTGCTTTTGCAGTTCCCGGCTAGCAGATCTATCGGCCCGGACCACCTCTGATCTCTCAGAAAGGAGGTCTGCTTGGTGGTTCGCCGCCGATTTCTGGGCACTAAACCCTGCTGTTCCTTTGCTCCTCCACTCCATCCTCCCTGCTGGCACCACACCGCTGCGGTGCCCCAAACACCTTCCTTGCAGACCGCCAGCCCCAAAACCTCTCGGCTTTGCCTGGCTGCGCTTAGGGGCAGGGTGCTAGATGTGGCGCTCACGGCTGCAGATGCACACCGGGCAAGGGAGCTTGAGAAGGGTCAGCACCTCATGCCCGCAGAGCCCTGCCACAGGTCCCACTAGGAAGGAGAGCAGCTGCGTCTTTCTCCAGGTGGACAAGATAAAGGGTGGGCGAGTCTGGGCTGGGAGGCAACCCATGGAGGAGTTTCCTCCTGGATATCGGTGCCTTGATGCACTGCCCTTAGCAGGGAAGGCCAGCGGTTTTCACCTCTCAGCCCAGTCCCACCCCCTCGCCCCCGGGTGCTCCTCGCCTGCGCTTATAACGGGGGACTTGTTTTCGGGTAGGTTGTGCTAAGCGATGCGACGGGGCCTTTAGCAAGCAGGAATTCAGCAGCGGCATTCGTGTCGTCCAGGCCCGCCGGGCGGGCAGCACGTCAGCCTGCAGGAGCCAGGCTGCAGGAGCCAGGCTGCAGGTGGTCGCAGACGGGATTAATTGCCTCAGGCGCAGACCCTGGGCCACGTACCTGTAGACAGGGTCGTGCATCACCAGCATCTTACTCTCGTCCCAGCTCCATTCCTTCCTCTGCAAAGAAGAGGAGAGGGGGCATAAAGCACTGCAAAAGCTGGACGCCAACCCCTGCTGACCAGCAAGCAAAACCCAGGTCCTGGCTTGACTGTCGGGGACGAGCACGGAGCTGAGCGACCACAGGTGCTGTGAAGTGAGACCGGCACAAGGCCTCGGCAGCATGGGGAAAGGGCTGGGGTTGCAGGCACGGGATCGGGACCCAGGCCTGGCTCTGGTCACAGAGGACCTCCCCGCGGCATGTGCTGCTTGACATGGGTAGACCCGGCACAGGGTTGCGTAGACCCCAGGGTCCCCCCAGCCCGGTCCCCGGGAGGCGCGGAGTCCTACCTTCTGCTTCTTGCGCAGAATGACCTTCACCCCGTCCACCGAGACGACGAGGCTGACTTTTTTCTTCTTGATGTTCTTTGCTTTGAACTCATACTACGAAGAAGGGGAGGGGAGAGAGACCGGGGTGAGCAGAGATGGGAAGTCCTGGGGAGAGACCCCCACCCCGCTCCTGCCGACGGGCAGCTCTGGTCAGCGCCAGGTTTACGAACCCGCCTTTTTGTCTGGTCCCGCGCTCGCTGCTCCACCCCGCTGCGCACAGCGTGTGCGACTGCGCACCGCCAAAGCCGCGGGAGTCTGGGGTTTCATTCAAAGTGACCCTTTTAGCGGGGAGAGGCTGAGCTCAGTGTTGTGGGCTGCTTTGACGGAAAGGGCCAGGTTTTTTGTCTGCTCTTCACGGGTGCTCCGTGCTCGGAGGCGAAGCAAGCTGGACAGCAGCCCCGGGTGCGACTGCCCCAACGGCATGCCTGCAGGGCAGGGGAGCGTGTTGGCACAGCTGCGGTGCAGGTACCTGGGTGCTGGGCAGTGCTAGGTGGACGGCCGGGGACACGTGGGCCTTTCAGGCAGGTGGAGACAGCCCAGGCTGCCTGGCCTGGTGCTTGCAGCCTCGCAGAAGGGGAGCAGCCTCCAGACTCCGCCGGCATTTGGAGGTGCCCATACGCAGCCCTTCAAAAGTGCCGGCAGGCCTGGACCCTCCGCCAGAAGCGCTGGCAGGACAAGCTAGAAACCTACGGCTCATGGCAACTTGTCCCCGCGTCCTTGTGCTGCAGCACGTGGGGAAGACAGGAGCGGTTTCCCTTTGGAGGGAAGACTGCGATGCAGCTATCCCGGCCATTTCTGCAATCGCATCGACCTCGAGGGCCTCTATGCCCCCGGGGGAGTCCAGCCCCGCGTCTGCAAGTGCCTCCCGCTCCCAATCCCATCACAGCGAGGGGTCCTTGCCTTTGATACAGCCAGCAGAAACAGCCCCGAGACCTCGCAGCTTTGCGTATGGACCCAGTCCTTCAGCCCCCTCTGAGGCTTTGTTTTGAAACACAAGTCTCATGCCCAAAATTGAGGCTTCCCCACTCAGAAACTGGCCTCCCTTGGCCAGATCTTTGACCGGCTTAAGTCAACCGGGCCCCGTCAGAGCCAGTATTGCTGTCATGATCTCCTCTAGCTAAACACAAAAGCTTTGGCTTGCCTTGATGTAGAAGTTACCACAGCTTGAAAGCAGGGATTACAAATCCCCATTTTAATAGCCTAATAACCTAAACTGCGCTGTAACGGAGCTGGGGAATCAGCAAGGGAGCCATTGCCGGGACGGCCTGATGGCTCCATCCCTGCAAACAGCAGCGCGGAGGCTACCGATGTCCACGTTACGTCTCCCGAGCCTCGGCGGCACAGGAGGCCTGTCGGTCTCCATCGCAGGCCTCTGCCCAGATGCTCGCGCTGCCTTCAAAGGCAATTTTCACAGCTCAGTAGCTGTGAAAGCCTCTCCTGGCGCAGAGAGGGGATGGCTCGCAGCTCGTTACAGATTCAAATCACTGCTCGTTCTGAAAGGGGCTACATTTAAAACAGGATTAAAAAAAATAAAGAAGACCCAGGGATTCGCTGCCTGTGGTTGCTCATTTGCACCTCCGGAGAGGCGCCACGTGTGCGGGGCCAGGGGAGCGTTTCCTTTGCCTGGGTGGCAGCTGGAACAACTCGGGCTGGTCATTTTTGCTTCTCAAACTCCCAGAGTGCCCCTGTGTCTCGTCTGGGAGATCAACTTTCTATCCCCGAGCAAGCCCAGGGGCTCCATCCGCCTGGTGTCCTGCCTAGAGCAGAGGCGCAGGCGGCGGCTGCGTAAGAGGAACGTGGCTCGCCCTTCTCCTCTCCAAGCGTCTGCCCCGGACGTTGGCGGGGGCTGCCCTCGCGGTGGCTGGTGCTTGCCTGATGCGTGTGGATTCACGCAGGCGTCTCCCCCATCAGCATCACCCCGAAACCAGACTCGGCTGCAAGGCGTGGGCTACGGTGATGCACGACTCTCACCCCTGGGCTCTGCGCTTTGCCCTGGGGCTGGGTAGGGTGAGGGGCGCTGCCTGGTGGGAAAGGACCACCCCGCTTCAGCGGCAGCCTTTTGATCTCCTGTGAATTACTGCTCGGAGACCGGCTGTTTAAGAGTCTATCTATAGCCCCGGCACGGGTGAATCTGCAGCTAAATTTGCGAGACGCGTTCTGCTGCGAGTGCAGGAGTGAATGCTAATGGCTACGGGGGCGCGGGGCCACGGTGGTGGCGCGGTTTGAAGTCCTGGGAGACCGCGTGAACTTCTGGCACGCTCAGGCGGTGCTTGTCATCAGCTGCATCGCGCCCTCGTGCGCCGTGGCCGCACACAGCCCCTCGCTCCTGACCCGGGCGCAGGTGGCTGTACAAGTCTCCGATGGGGCCTGCGGCCACAGCACAAATCCTGCTCCGTTCCCATCATTGCAAGCAAGATGCAGATGCAGAAGGGCAGAGCGAGCCCATGCTGCAGAGCGACTGGGCTGGGGGACCGGTGCACCGCAGCAGCAACAGGGAGTGCAGAGATGCGGCGGGAGATGCATGCTGCATCTGGGCCCTGTGCATGTGTCTGGAGGGGAGACAGCTTCCCCTGGGGCAAATGCCCTGTTTGGTGCCAGCCCCCGCCCTAGCAGCAGTCAGGTCCTGAGCAGGCCTGCAACAGGGGTCCTGCATGGAAAGGGTCCTGGTCAAGAGTGATTTTGGCAGCACCTGGGGGTGCTGAGACTCTGCCGAACCATGTGACAGGCCTGATCCTGCACCAGCCGGAGCCGGCGTCCCCTGGCTCCTCCTCATCCGCCTCCTGCCTTGCTCCCTCAGCCATGCAGCCCGGACCTGCCTGCCGCAGAGGCACTGGAGCTTCACCCTTCACCTGCGCTTGGAGCCTGCTCACGACCTGTGAACATTGATCCGAGCAGGATGGACCGGGGCTGGGACTTGCCAGGTCTTCAGCTAGAAGCAAGATGGGACAGGGCAGGACAGTAGCTCTGACTCGGCATCCAAGCGGCTGCAGCTCTTTGCGTCCTGAAATGCAGCTGCAAGGCGTCGAACCCTCCCGGTCCGGGGTGGCAGCACTTTGCAGGGGCCCCAGAGTCCTGAGGGGCAGCTCCAGTTCAGCCAGAGAGGCCCACGGTCTCGGGGCGCGTCAAGGGATGCCTGCAGCGCTGCGCTGGGGAGCTGCATCAGCTCAGGCCAATGCTTCCTGCTCCATCTCTGCCCGCAGAAGCAGGTAGGATGCAGCGTCAGTCACTTGGTTGCTTCTAGGACTACCTTTGAAGTGCCTGTAGCTCACTGGGTTTTGGAGGACACAAACTCCTCCAAAATGGGCTCATGCTAGTCAGCATTATCCCTTGCAATGGCAAATGTGCACTGGTGTAGGGGACACAGGGCATTCGTGGGTTAACTTGACCCTGGCTCTTCGCGCTGCTTTGTTCCTTGGCTATTTTTCCCCGTTATTGAAGTGATATACGAGTTTCTTCTACATCTGTCAAGGTTACCGAGGATCAAATGCCCTTTGGCCATGTTCAGTTTTCTTGCCGGCTCCAAAGCTGTTCTTCTGGACCAGGCTGGAGCTGAAACCGTGCTTGGACACTAGCCTGGCATTTGGAGAGGCCAGTAGGCACGGGTGGGGGTCTGTAGAGAGGGGTTTGTCCAAGCTCAAGAGACTAGCTGGGGGATTATATAAGCATGAAAGCCTGAGAGGGGAACTGCCTTGTCTTTCATTTAGCAGCTTCATTAATCTCCAGTGCTGTTCCGTTCTAGAGGAAGCCAAACCTCTAGAAACCCTTCTGCATTCATCTGTGTGTAACGCGCTGCCTTTCCCGTAGCCCCACGCGTTAATAGTGTGCAACATTAATGTACCCGAGAGCCAAGAGCTGTACGAGTAAAAATGGTATGGAGCCGGGTGATGCATATTTCATCGACTAATTCCACCCAAGCAGATATAAATTACACATGTGTCTGCCAGTGAAAGAGAGCGGACTAATGCGCATTCGAAATGACATGCGGTAGCTAGCCCTAGGAATATCTTCCATGAATAGGAAGCAATGCTTAAGGTGATTAATTATGTCAGTGGGGCCTTCATTATGGAAATGAGGATATCATCATAAATGGAGAGGCCTGGGGGCCTTGGGAGGTGCCCCTGCCCCTCGGGGCTAGTCTGTGGGGATCACCATAGCCGCTGGCACCCAACCCAGCACGCTGCAATCGTCAGGCAGGTGATGCTTTTAAAGCAGAGCCAGGGACGTACCAGAGCCTGCTTGGACCTCCTCACAGGGGCTGGGTCACCTCTTCTGAGCCAGCAGCTCCGCAGCATTTTAGCTGAACGGGCAACAAAAATCTTAGTAGGGTTCGCTGAATCATAAAAAATGAGGACCTGAGGAGGTCCAACGCCCGAAGCTGGAGTGTTGCAGCTGTGATGGTCCAGACCCATGCAGGAAGCAAGGGGGGTTCCTGATAGTAGCTTTTATTGGACAAACTGAATACACGGGAGAGATGTCAGACGAGCTTTCAGGCACTTTGCTGCAGACGTAGCTTTCAAGGGACCCAGGCACAGAAAGGAAGAGCTGGCCTGGTGCTGCGCCAGACATCAGCGGCTTCGCGACGAGAAGCGTCCTGCTGATGGACACGCTATTTTCTTCCAGAAGACTGAGCCTCCACCCCGTCCCCAAACGTGCCTGCTAGACGGCCCCAGGAGTAGGGGGCAAGGAGGGGCAGACCTGTGCGGTTCTGCCCCGTTCACGGAAGGGCTGTCCCCAATCCCCGGAGCTTGTCAGAAACCTATTTGTGCCCCTGCACCTAAACGGGCACCTTGTTGTGCTGCAGCAAGTAGCTGATTTACGCAATGTCAAAAGAAGCCTTTCCCTCCCACGGCCACTGCAGGCAGGAGCCTCAGGGGCCAAGGGGTGGCTGTAGGTGCTAACAATGCAGAGACGCCTAAAGGGTTTACATTAATGGAAAGTTTCTCGCTCTGAACCAGGTTCCCGCAGTTGTACGCGAAGCTGGAGCTACCCTGCAAGCAACGGGCGCCGGTAGCACCAGCTCTTGGCTCTCATGGTAGAGAAGCTTCAGCTCCAAGGGTCTGAATGGGACAGTTTTTAATCCCATTAGTTTCCCCCACATCTTTGAAAGGAGCAGACGGCTGGAGCTAGGCGATCTTACCAGCTCTGCCAAGTAGCTAAGGGCTTTCATTCCCCCCACCCCCCGCAGCACATCGAGCTGCCCCGGTCCTCTGTCCTGGGAACGCGGAGCGAAGGTCGTTAAGGCATCACGAGGAGCCGGCGTGTCACGGTCGGGGCTGGTGCTCGCAGTCACTGGGCAACGTGCAAACAGACCCTCCTGAGCACGCAGCAGAGCACAGGAGCGCGCCTCCCATCCGGCGGGGAGGGAGGATTTATGAGCCTTGGAAACATAAAGCTGTCCAGCAGAGAGCAGAAAGCAAGCCTGGAGCACAATGGACGCAGGGAGTGCTGGGCAAAACCTGAATAAGCCCTTTCTTCTCGTTTAAATCAGCCCCTTCCCGTCCTTGACTTATTACAGCTCCCGCAGCTCGCTGCCTACCGGGACCATGGCTTTCTGTGGGGCAAGGCTAGCACATCCCTTCCTCTGGTTCCTCCAGAGACACCTGCCTCGTGCCAGCTTCATGCCTTCACCTGTCCCAGCGCAGGAGCCTGCGATTCTCCCACTCTTCACCTGGGCCCAGCAGGGCTGGAGGCCTGGGCCCTTTTCCTGGTGACCTGGGGGCGTATAGTGATGAAACAGCCTCTCCAAACTGAAGCACCGCTTGCTTTAGGGAGAGGAAGAACGCACTGGGGGAAGGTACTTGTAATGATGCCCGTCTAGCTTAGCTAAAGCATTCCCACTTGGCGGTGGAGGCCCATGCACCTGGCTTCTCCAGCCGTCCCAGCCGGGTCCCACGTCTGTCTAGCAGTTTCCCCTCCCAAAATGACACCCCTTGTCTTCAGACGGAGGCGATAAATCCTGCCCGAGCTCCTCTGTTGTTCTGTGCTCGCAGGTCTTTTCCTGTCCTGGCTTCCACCAGCTTTGTAGTTGGCCAAGTAAGAGGCAAAGGCTAATCGTCCTGAAGAACGCTTGCTGTTCGTGGCCTTATCTCAGGCCTTTCTTTTCCTTCCTGCCTGTTTTTCCAGACAGGCCTTGTCTGCATGAGCCCTGCACTCCCAAAGAAAACATCTCGCCACCCTTGCTGACAGGCGGTGTTCCTGTGTTCGTACAGAACAACTCCCACATCCATCATGCTTGCCAGGTGCCCCGCCGGGGGAAGAGCCGAGTCCCTTTGCCTCCTTTACCGAGAGCTGGAGCTCCTCTGCCCTTCTCCCCAGCGAAATGGGGGCCAGGTTTCATGAGGCAGGCGGCGCGGCCAGGGACAGCAGTGTCGCGAGGATGGCCTGGCCGGAGGTGTCGTATCTGCAGCGTCACCTCCGTCCACCCAGAGCCTGCATCTGGCTCTGCCGATGCTGGGGTGAAGCTACAGTCCCCGAGCAACGGGGCATAGACGCAGCCTCGTGTGCGTGCAACGAGCCCAGGAATGCGCTGGCTCATCTCAGGAGCTGGGGAGTGGAAGCGAGTCGGAGCTGGGACCGGGACTCCTTGGCTGGGCAGTGTGTGCCCGTCTCTGCCAGCATCCCCACCAAAGTCCCAGCACAGCTCTTCTGATGCAGACGTCTGCCCCGAAGGGCTGGACTGAAGCCACTGCCTTGCTCCAGGTTGGCTGCTGATCTGGATCAGATGGAGGGAGGCTTGGGCTGCTCATCTACGCTGGATTAGAGCGGGCGAGCAGGAAGTGACCGGCGCTGTGGCTCTGCGCCAGCCCTGGGCTGCCGGGCACCGCTGGGCACTTCCAAGTGCCCGTTACGCCTGTGGACGTGTGTGCGAGGAGGGTGCTAGGCTGCAGCACGCACAACCTCATGGGGTTGCAGAGAGCCCCACCGGTGCTCGCTCCTCCAGTCTGGAAGCCACGAGCCAGGGGGAGCCCGACCTGCAGACCAGCTTTCTGGACCCAGCTCTTCCTGCAGCAGCTTCATGGGTGGATGTCGGGGCACTGCCAGCCCGGGTTGCTACAGCCCCTTCCAGGCAGGGCAAGCATCAGCTGGGATGCTGCACGTCACGGGCAAAGCCTCCCCGGTGGCTGATGGCCAGGAGAGGCGGAGGTCCCCAGGAAGCCCATGTTTGTCTGGTAGGAGGTCAGCAGGGGCTGCACGCTGGAAAACCCCCTCCTTCCGGGAAGCGGCTTGCACAGCTCATCATCCCGGCCAGGGCCTGTGCCGCCTGCTCCCATTAGCACACGCCTTGGCAGGAGCAGCATCCAGCCATGGCGACTCCACCTGCTTCCCCAAAAAAGGGCCTCCTGTAAAGCTCATCCTTCCTGGCATTTCTGCGAGTGGGGAAGGCACGACCCCATCTCACAGCCCAGAACACTGAGGCACGGCGCAGGTGAATGACGCGTGAAGCTTGTGCATGCGGGGGCACTGCCCTGAGAGCTGCTTCCTCCAGGGCCTGGCACTTCATTTCAGCTGCTGCTCCTCAGGGGACCCTGGACGGTGTCGTCCCTGTCCCAGCTGGGTAACTGGGCAGCCCCGCAGGGCATCCCGATGCTCAAAGCACTGGAGAGGCTCCGCAGCTGCTTGGAGGGAAGGAGGAGACGTGGGCTGCGTGAGAGCCGGGGACTGCGTTCGTGGCAGGAGGACGGACTCTGCCCAGGTGAACGACCCGGTCTCCTCCGCGGGGTGCGGTGCTGCCCGAGAACAAAGAGTTCCCGGAGGCGTCGGGAAGGGAGGTGCTGGGCTCGGTCGCTGTCTTGCGCAGCAAAGGGAAACTCCTCTAGGTTTCTCAGCTTACTAAACCGGAGCCAGCCCGGCTGGCTGCTCAGTGCCGGCCGGCCCTTCAGTTTGGGCACGTTCAGCTGAAAGGCCTCTTTAAAAGGCCTCCCTCTGCCTCCACTCCCACGACAAGTCCTGGAGAAGGCAAGTGTGAAGGAGCACGGGCACAGCTGTGTCTGCAGCCGCTGCCTTTGCCCCAAGGAGACAGCAAGGTGTGCGTGGCCCCAGCAAGGGGGGAAGGCCGTGAGGTCCTGGACGAGGGCCGCACCCCTTCCCCTGCACCCCGTTCAGGACGGCTGGGCTGACAGCAGCCGTTTTGTTGCTGCAATGCTGCCAGCTCCCTCGGAGAGCCCCACACGAGGCCTGGAAGGGCAATGCCAGCAGCTCCGGCCCTTGACCTCTGGCTGCGGGCTTGGCACGCGGCAGCGGTGGGAACAGAGCGTGCTCTGTTCAGGGGGCCGGGTGGGCGCTGAGAAAGCCAGGGCTGAGGTTAGGGACTGTGCAGCCTGGCGGGGGCTGGCCTGGCGGGTCACATCAGGTCAGGCATGATTTCGTAGACGTTAGGGGCTGGAAGGGACCTTGCAAGATCATTGGGTCCAGCCCCCTTGCCACAGGCAAGAAGTCTGCTGGGGTCAAATGACCCCAGCAACATAGATGCAGGCAAGGAGAAGAGCAGGTCTCCCCAGAAAGGCACGTGGGAAGCAGGAGAGGCGTCAGGCGAGTCAGGCGGTTTTGTGCTGGCTTATTAGCCTGGGACAGGCAAGGTGTTGGGGCAACTGGACGGCGGGATGCCGGAGAGGCAGAAGGTTTCTCATGCAGGGCCAAGGGCTGGCCTCTCGTTGAGCCAGAGCCAGGACAGCTGAAGAGCACCGCATGGACACGTTCTCTGCCACGGGATTTCGCTCTCCCCCAGGGTCCCTCCAGCATCGCTCCTTGGCTCTCTGCAGCGACAGCGGCGCAAACCAGAACGTCTCAGGCAGCGTGTGCGTGGGCGTCATGAACTGGGAGAGGACAGCGTGCAGCTGCCCGGAGCGGCGCATCAGGCTGGGATCCTACCCCTTGCGTGACTGCTGCAAACGTCGGGGGCCGTGCCCCGCTCCATGTCCAGCTGCAGGGATGCAAACTTGCCGGAGGGAAAGAGCCGGCTGCGTCCTGTGCTCTCCTTTCAGCAGCGCCTCGTGGCTTCTGCAACCGTGGCAGGGACCTGTATTCACTGCGTAAATGATGCACGTATCTCTGCCCCATCGTGACCCATTATGGTGTCCTTAGATGACCTCAAGTTAGGCCTGCTTGGCATCTGAGACTGCTTTGCTGTGGCCCCTTCCCACTCCTGCTAATTGCTCCTGACCTCCGAGGCCTCTTTACCAGGTGGCTGGATGTGTCGGCCCATTACCCCTTCCCCGGGAATGCTAACGACCCAGGACGGCAGCACCACCCGGTCACCCAGGAATGATTAACTCCGGCCTGCATTTCCCAGCTCCTCAGCCCTGAGCGCAGGTGCAGGGAAGCGAAGCGCGTAAAGGACTCCATGGCTGGGAGCCCTTTCCCGCGGGCACTGGCCACACCAGGATTTGGGTTCTGCTGTAGGGAGGGGACAGCGATGGAGAGAGCCTGATCCACGCGGCCACCCTGCGGTATCACGACAGGGCTCTTCCCCTCGCACGCCAAAGCAAAAGCCCTGCTTTCCCGTCACCCCATTGCTCCTTCCAGGGGGCACAGCCCAGCTCCTGGCTTGTCTTCCCTGATGAAGTCCTGCTGAGTTCACCAGGACAGAGAGCTTGCGTTACACAGACTCAGCTATTCCCTGTAGCAATGGGCTGCGCGCGCCCCGACCTGCACCAGCGCTGGGCACCCCGGCCCCAGCCTTGGGCAGTTGCTTGCTCATCCAAAGAGCCCATCTGGCCTGGGAAAGGTTGTTGTGAGAGCGCATTATAGCCACAGCAACAGGGGACGAGAACTTATTTCATGCCTTTTAGGAGTCCCTGCATCCCCACCAATGCTGTTTCCACCCCCGCTGCCCCCCTTGCCCCTGAGAAGTGTTACGGAGCAGCTTTATCAGAGGCATCTGCTGCAGACCTGGAGCAGGCTGTCGGGCACCTGTGCAAAGCAGAGCAAAAGCAGGAGGGAGGGAGCAAGCACAGTACGAAGCCCTGTTCTGTTAATGGCCAGCGTCCTTTGCGGCCACTGTCCCACGGGACCCCCGCAGAAGGAACCGGACACGCGGGGCCCGAGGTAGAAATCGCATCTCCGAAGGTGCCCGTCCCCAGAGCAGCAGGACCAGCATCTTCCAGGCGCAGGGAGCAGACTCGCTCGCAGACAGGAAGGAAGAAGGCTCCTAGCTGACTCTGGCTAGGACAGACTGAAGGAAAATCTGTTTAAAAGCGACCCTCGCTCGCATCCACCAGCTTCCCCCTCCATGCCTGGATCCTGGCCAGTTGCTCTGGAGTTTGCAGGCCCCAGGCAACAACCTCAGCCAAGGAGGGTAGGAGCCAGGGCCACGCCGGTGGGGGAGATGAGTTGAAGGCCACCCACACACACAGGCTTTGCTCACCTGAGCCCGCTGCCAGCGCGACTGGCCCTCGGACGCAGGGGCCTGCTTGTCCGTGCATTAACCAAACACACTTGCTATTAGTCTGGTTGCCACCTCAGTTACATTTTTCTAACACACAGACAGACGCCGGTTTGAGCCAAGATTGACCGTTCCACACTAATGTCATTTGAAAGCCATGGTATTTCGTCCTCCTGTGCTTCTGCAGCCTAGAAATATTAGTGTCGGAAAAGCCACTTTATTTCAAACCAGCTGAAAGGCCTAGAAAAGGTCTTCTCCACCCCATCCGGGAATCCAGGTGTTCCTGCACTCTGTAGGACGATTGCACTGCTAAGGCTACTTTGCTTTGCAATCCAGACATACCTGCCTCGTTACATTTACCAGTTTTAACGCTGACTGAAAAGCCCTCCCTTGTTCAGTTTGGTGCTAACAGTTTAATTTAACTTTTATATGTTTAACTGCTCTGTGTATTAGCCTTCAGCTAACCCTGATCCATCAAGACTTCCATGCAAAACAATGTTAGCATGCGTGACGAGTTCCACCCCCTCACTTAAGAAGCCATCCGGTTTTCAGCAATGCAAGGAAGACATTAAAAGGTCACTGTTGCTTAGAGATTACACATTTCACTGGCTGATCCCTCCATCCATCTGTTATCGATGACTTGCAGCCTCTCTCGGCATAGGAGCTCAGGATTGAGACATCCAAAATGACCAAAAGATTTAGGTTTGTGGGATGTGGCCACACAGAAGGGCCTACGCTCCTCTATCTCGTCCACCTCCAAATCCAGTGTTTAACAGAGGGCTGGGTGAACAGAAACAAGCCCAAGGGTTTTACACTCATAGAGCAAAGCATCGAGAGAATCGGTATTCATGTTCAGCAGCAAAGGGTCTGTAGAGCTGCCCCGTCTTGGGCAGGAGCAAAAACAAGGGATGGACAGAAATGATCAGTCAAGCGAATGAAAGAGGATGCGAAAGCAGAGAGCAAGACGCTGCTTAGCAGTGAAGCGAGGATGGCCTCTAGGCTGAGCGCCAAGGACCTCCAACTGGGCTCTAACAAAGTGCTTGCAGAGGCTCCCTTTCGCACCAAGGAATTCTGGGAGATGTAGTCCCAAGAGGGATTGTGGGAGTTGCAGGATGCTGCAAGGCATGCTGGGAAAGAACAGGTAGGACTATATAAAGCAACTGCCTGCAGATCAGTGGAGGAAGGGCCAAGCAATGCTACGGATGGTCTTCTCCATGGGAGCGGGAGCAGGGCAAGTTGCACAGACTGTGAAGAGGAAGGCAGCTTCTCCCGTCTGCGTGTGCCCAGCCGCTCGGCCAAGGGACAGGTCTGGGGAATGGGTTCATGGCAACGGCGCCTGTATGGCTTTGGTTAATGGCCCCAGTGGGGCCTTGCGGACCCCATCCTCTGGGTGTGGGGAAGGCAACGGGACTTCTCCCAGAGCCCGTCTCTCCTGAGACGAGCTCTGGGTCTGGGGTGGGATGTTCTGTCCACACCTGGTGTCCCCTCCTACCCAGGGGCGGCAGGGACCTACAGTGCTGACAGAGGAAGGGAAAACAAACTAATGAGGGATTAGGGCTCAAACTGACTGCAATTAACACTTAATTAAAGTCTTAAAATGCAATGATTGACTCCACCTTTGAGGGACCTGGCTCACGCAATTAGCCTAATCATATGTGACAGCTTGAAACCGCATGAAATCCCTATTGCCGCACATCTGATGGGCCTTGAACTGCAGCAGGGCGGCATTGCTCCCTGTGCTGGTAGCAGACCAGGCGACGGGACCAGACGTGCTGCCCGGGAGCTGGGTTACCGTATCGCCTCCCTCCCCTCTGTGCCGGTGGCTTGCCGATGCCTCGTTGGCTTCCCCCGCCGGTCCGTCTGGGTGACTAATTGTCCTTTCCCGACGCTGCAGCTCTGCTCTGTCTGGCAGGACATTGATTGATAGCGCTGATCAATATTCTCACCAGACGGAGCAGATGGCAGCCAGCGTAGCGCAGACAACGTGCCCGCCTGAGGTGTCTCGTCCACGGGGGATGAAGGTGAAAGGACAAGTGGAGCCGGGGAAGGCATGTGGATGCAGCTGGCAGGGGAGAGAGTCGCAGGGGGCGGTGGATGAATGGAGACCCCATCAGTGAATTGCTGCAAACCCCCTTTCCTGCCCCTCAAGTGATGCAGGCTGCTTGCTAAGAAACAGCAGCATCTTCGTGGCTCTTCCCTTGGTGCCCGTCCTGTCCCCAGACAAGTACGACGGCTACGTCGGCACCTAGATGCTCGGCAAATCTTCCAAGTCCACATAACCTGCTAGCACTGCCTTAATCCAAAGCTGGCTGCCTGTCGGGAGCATGTAGCGTCAAATGCTAAACTACCCAGCCAGACACCTTCTGAGAAACCAGCACGCCTCTCGCCTGCGTTAGCCGGGTCAGTGCCGGTGCTATGGCGGGATCAGTGCAGTTCTCCGATGCTCAGCCGTCGTCTCGCTGAGGGGAGAGCAGCCACACTTGAGACACTGGGTTTGTTAAAAGGCGACGGGAGGAGAAGCGTGGGAAGGAAGTCAGCAAGTCGCCGCTCTTGTAAACAGGCGTGCCTAAACAGCCCTGGCTCGACCTGACAGCGCTGAACTGCCACAGAAGTCTGTGACTCGGGCTTGAGGTCTGTGGGACCACAGGTTTTAAATCCCCAACGAAGCTGAGTGCCCCGAGAGAGAAACGGCAAAGCCTGGAGAGCTCTTGGCAAGAGGCCTAGGCAGTGGGGGTGTGATGGATCCTCCTCGGGGCAAGGTGTCTTTGGTCCGCTCTCCATGGTCTCTTCAGCAGGAGACCGTGGTGGATGCGCTGCCCGTGGCTGGGAGAGTTTGATGCTGCGAGCGCCGTGGTGTTGTGCAGGGGATCGTGCCTCCTGCACAGCTGGAGTCTGGGCTGTGCCAGCTGTGCCCCGACTTCTGCCCCAAGCCACAGGTGGAGCCCACGTGGCTCCATCTTCCATCCCGTCCCCCGTGGAAGGGAGCAGGTGGCTGGTCCCCACGCCGTACCTGCCTGGCCACGGCACTGCCTGCGGAGGCACCGGAGATGCTACCACCTGTGCTCGGGAAGGGAGGGCTTTGAGCGCCTACAGGTGCAGTCCAGCCGCTTCCCAGCTCCGAGCCTGCACCTGCCTGGAGAAGCTGCCTCGCGACTAGTGTTTGCTCCACGTGCGTCCCTGTGCTCCCCTCCCTTGGCCTGGGACCTGCACAGCCCTAGCTACTCCCTAGAAAGCATCGGGGAGCAGAGATGACCCAGCACCCCTCCCCAAAGACTTGCTGCACCTCGGACTTACCCTGGCTTGTTCAAGGGGATCTCTCTATGCCTCGTGTGCGCTCTTGGAAAGAAACAAAGGGCCTGCAACCGCAGGGAGGGCTGGGCGATGCCATTTCTATGCAGATGAACACACTCCGCATCCAAGGGCCAGCTCTCGAAGGGCATCACTGCCCTGGCATGCAGAAAGGGCTCGAGCGTGAGTGTTCCCAGACGCTTAGCCCTGGATCGCCTCGGGCAAGAGAGGAGAAATTGTGCAGCAACCGTGACATTCGTCCTCTGGAATCCAGGTTTCCTACGAAGCCATTAGTGCAAGCGCACCTTCCCGATCAGGCCGTCTGAGCTGTGCTGTGGACTGGACTTCACGAATAACCCGCAGCTGGAACCACAGCGGCCTGCCGGCACCATCTTTCAGGTCTTGCTGTTCTGACACTAACCTCGTTTCATCACCCCTCGTCACGGGGAAAGGGAGCAGGGGACCGCTGGGAACTCGGAGGCTCGTGAAACGACATGGCAACTGCACGCAGCTAATAATCCACGGAGAGGATTAGCAAATTCAGATGCGTGTGTAGCTCTGCATAATGGGGGACTTGCAGAGAGCGTCGGCTTCCCCTGCTCTACCCATTGTATTTGCACTCTTTTTCCTTTCGCTGAAGGGAGCGTGATTGGCAACAAGGGTTTCCAGCTTGTGTTGCCCGTGGGCTCTGACTGAACATGCACAAATGGCTTTCCTGAATCGCGCTGCAAGAATTAGTGGGATGGGAGCAGGATCTCTTTTTGTCTATTTTGCAATGGTGTCCTCAAGCCCCTGCTCCACAGAACAGCCTGTTGCTGTAACAGCAACGTTGCTGTCCCAGGATGCACGAATTGATGGCTCTGGGACCTGGTTCCTGGAAGCAGGCGGCCCGTTGAGCTGGGAGGGTGCCCCCGTGCCCTGGCACTTCCCTGTGCCGCAGGAGCAGGGCGCGAGTCACGTGAAGCTGTGAAGGAACAGACCGGGCAGTGGGCTGTGCAAGCGGCTGTGTCCTTCATTTGCTCCCCTGTGCTAATTTAAAGGGAGGAGCGTGGGGGGGGAGTGCTCAGGAGTGGGCGGCCAGGTGTCTTTTCCCACATGGTGACAGCATGTATTTAGCCACCGACTGAAGACATGGGATTGAGCTCTGAACCTGCACTTATTGCTTCCTCTGAGCAACAAAGGACTGGAGCAACCAGCTCTGCCAGAGCCTAGGAAACCAGCTGGGGTGGAGCAGGGTGGCTCTGGGCACTGGGACAGAGTCTGTGTAATGCAGGGTGGTGGCAGCTAAGTCAGCACGGCATCTCCGGTGATCCAGTGGGCAGGCATCCAGGAGAGCAGGCTGGCCGGTAATCCTAGTGACCGCCCCAAGACTGGAGGGAAGAGGTCACACAGCACAAGCTTCTTTATGCCACCCAGTTTGCTGGGTGCTGCAGTGGCGGCGACCGGCGGATGCTCCAATGAGGCAGTAATAAAAGGCGAGTGGTATTGGTGGCCTGTGCACCCCTGCCCTGGGTTTCCCCTGCTTGTAGCTGGGCCAGCTCGGAGTTTAAGACCAGAAGTTTAGGGCAGGCAGGGCCTCTGCGTGCAGACTGGCACTACATTGCCCACATCCTGTGCCCTGCCTGGCTATCTCGACAAAGATCTCGTACTTCATTGGCAATAAAACCTAGGTGATAAAGGAGGAGCTGGTTTTGAGACGGTAGCATCTTCCGTTCAATGCAGCCAGGAGGCGTCTGAGTGAGACTCTGCAGCACAACCCATATGATATGGAGAGGCATGCCATGCCCGTTAAAGAAAGACTCAGGAGGCCTGATGTGAAATAGTGTGATAAGATTAATGGATAACCAGCCCCTCCTGGTTCTGCGGGTGCTGCATGCTCCACGTACAGCCCCAGCCCGTTCCTGCACTGCCAAGATTTGAGGCTAGAGAACAAGTCATTCATCATCCCAGCAGCAGTGCTGAAGCAGCCATTGTCAACAGTTGCTAGGAATTGCTATTAAACACCTTTTATCTTTTGCTTAAGAGTGTTATCCACTTGAGGACCAGAAAAGAGCCTCTCTAGCAAAGCTATTTTGAGGCTGACGAGCCAAAAACGCAATGCAATCAAAAATACACTAATGATCATCACAGCATCTTAGCCACCCCAGCAACCGTCATCCACTGCCTCTTGCCTATTCACTTCCACCTTCTAGGATAGTTGGACCATTGAGACTGCTTCTGCACTATGTCCTGTGAGCAGGGTCTAAGCTAGTAGTCTGTGGGCAGGCGGGGGCTGGGGAAATCTCATTTCTGCACATGGCTGGAGATGAATACACCGGCTCTCCAGCTGGTTGCAGGCAAAGTTTTAAAAAAAGCACCATTCTCCATGAAATTAGGTGTTTTAACACTGAAGAAAATGAGGGTAATCCCTTCTGAAGGCTTTAAATTCAGGACTCCAAAATCTGCTTTGGCTGGTGTTGGAGGCACTTCGCGAACAGGCTCAGAACTAAGACCCGCAGGATTTCGGCTGGGTTAGAAAACAACAGACCTCAGCCTGGCCTCCAGGGTGAGGCTCGGATGCAACAAAGCTGCACTTGAGAAATCAAAGCTAGTTTAAGCTACAATGCTAATAATCGCTCCTCCAGGACCCTTCCCCCAGCCCTGCTGCACAACTGGGGGTGAAAATGCGCTCGCACTAGTCATTCCCGGTACTAAGAACTGAAAGCTGGGCGCTGGGCTGGTTGCACTCGGAGGGAAACCAACATCTTGAAGAAGGTAAAGGAGACGGGACTGGTCTCCCCAGTCCTGCCTCCGAAAGGACAGGGCTTGATGCAGGGTGTCTGGAGCCTGGCTAGAAAGCAGTGAAGAGTGTGGAACAAATTGCAGGAGCCAGAGCCAGAGGGGCTGGAGGCACAAGACGGCTCCATCGACATGCAACTATAATGCGGCCTCCCCTTGCAATGGGGACCAGTGCTGTCAGACTCACCCGAATCCTTCTCATGGCTGCAACGATCTCCACGCGGCTGTTGGGCCTCGGCACGTCCAAGCTGCCGATGTACTGAAAAACACAACCACGAGATGGGTCTAGAACATGCAGAACAGGAGGCAAAGTGGCCCTGGCATCTTCAGAATAAGCAGCAACTTGTGAGTACGCTAGTCCCTGGGCGGCTGGGTTTGTCTCTCTCCCGGTGATAATGCTATCAGCGCTGACAGTCCTTCCAGACTCTGGATTGCAAAAGCCAGCTCCTTCCACGAAAGCACATCGTGGTTCCTCCTAGTTGTGTCAGGGCTGATGGGAGTCTTATGTAGAGTTTAGATTATGGATTGCATGAGATGATTTGGACAGGGCTGATCCTGCCTTGGGCAGGGGTTGGACTAGATGACCTCTGGAGGTCCCTTCCTGCCCTACCTCCCTGCTTGCCCAGCTGAGTGGAGCTCCCCTCTCGATCCCAGAGAGCAGGCCAGAACCTGTATCCTGCACCGCTCCCTCGAGCCAAGAGCAGCCTCCACCTGCAACACCAAGTGCCCAGCTGAGCTTGCACGGGCATCCATGGCCTGCCTGGGCGCTAAAACAGACTACGTTTCATTGCAGCTTCTTAAGCAGGGGTGCTGACACTCATGGCAGATGGAGGCCTGATGACAGCAAGCTAGCGTGTGTGTCCAGCCGGACCTTGGCTGCCTCCACAGCATCTAGTATTGAGCTGCACACTGGATGCCCTCGGCTGGCCCGAGAGCTAGTTCTTGCCCTACGCTCCCTATGGTGAGAGCGCTGCCGCCTCACGTGCCATCACAATCTGCTCATGCACGTGTGCCAGGCTGGCTGAGCGGGGTGATGGGAGCGGTGATGCGGAGGAGCTGGCCTGTGCCAAGAGGATTCAGCTGCGCCACAGTGGGCACTGAGAACCACGCGCCGCAAACCCGCGGAGCGAGAGCTGCCAGGTACCAGCAGCAAGCCCCGCAGTAGGAAGCACAAACGGCTCATGGCTTGGGGAGATCCCATGGATGGAGGAATAATCTGTGTGGGGCAAAGGGCCAGGGGCTGCTTTCACACCACTCGTACACGCTCTCCTCCTGTGACGAGGAAGTGGGCTAGGGAGAGCAGACCCCGCGACTTGCCTTGGCAGGGGAATAGCCGAAGCAAAAGCGTCGGTTCCCAAAGCCCTTCCCATGTGTCCTGTCATTGCTTCACTGCTGCTGCATGCGTGCAGCCCATCTTTCCTCACGGCTACGGCAGGCAGCCTGCCTTCCTCCTCCACGTGAGCTGGAGGCGGTGGCTTGAAAAATGCTTAGTTTCTGCTTTATAAGAGTACCTGGCTCATGAGTCAAAAGGAGTTGCTGTAGGGTGTGGGGTGGTGTATGCTGTCGGACTTCTTTTGTCAGCAAGTCAGGGAAACCCTGGAGCAACCTGACCTGTCCTCCTGGCTGAAACCAGTGCTGCTTAATAGGCAGCTCCAGTGCTCTCATTGTGCACATTCAGATCTGCAGGTTTTGCAGCACTGAGGAACCCTCAACTGGCAGGAGTGAGGGACCTGGTGCAGCGTCTGCTCTGCCAACCCCGGTGTGACAGCTCCTCACACCAGTAAGCGCTCTGTTCCCTGGGTTTTTGGCTGCATGTTTAGTACTTTCACCTGTCTAAAAACAACATGCGCATGGACAGCAATTTGAAAGATCATCTGGGTTCACTAGAGCATCCTTTTTAAATGCCTCTACCTCCTCTACAGAAGCCCTTGTCTGGATCGCCCGGTGACCTGCTCTCATGGCTCAGGAAGGGCTTTCTGAGCAAACAGGGAGGAAAGGATAGGACTGGATCTCCCAGGATGGGGAAGGCACTTGCCAGGATCCATGTGATCTGGCATCTGGTCCCAGCTGCAGAACGATACAGCCTGCAGGTTCGCAGACGGGGCGTGGGGGATTTGATGTAGGGAGGTAGGCTGATGCCTGGGACCCCTCCCACCCGTCAGCAATGGTGAGGAGTTGGCACCACCTACAGCACAGACCCCTGGCAGGTAGAAGAGCCAGTGAGAGCGGGGACCTTCCTCCAGCCCCACCTGTGACCAGGGCTGGGTCCCCTGCAGCACCATTGATTTCCGCGGGCTCTGCGAAGGTAGAAGAGTCCACCCACGTTCACCTTGCTTGGCTGAGGTCTTTAGGGACAAATGTCTACTGCTCTTAAGCTCAAGGCAGCGTGGCCCAGTCCCGACCCTGGAAAAATCAGCTTGAAACACTGGCAGCAAGCAAATGTCACTTAACAAGCAAGCCACATACTAAATGGCTTTGTCGCCCTAAAGGTTGCTGCCTGAATGGCATACCCACAGGAGCCTGTGATGGGGAAGAGAAGCCCATAGCAGAACTAAGTAAAAAGGCTTATTAAGGTAATCTCTCTCCTAAGGTCTCTCTAGCGAAAGAGGCAGCAGTCCAGCGCGGAACTGCACTCGAGCAAGCCAATCCCCTAGTTCTTCCACAATCTCCACGTATTAAAAGCACAACCTCATTTTAGTTGCTTTTCTTTTCTGGTGCGTGTTTCCTTAACCCCGCCAGTGCCTAGCGCAGCACATGTAATGTTTGTAAGCACTCAGACCCCCCTCCTCCCCGAAGAGCTAGATTTGGGAGAGAGATTTAATTGCTCGAATCCCCCGTCCTAGAGACAGGCACAGCTCCTTCAGCAGGAGAAGGAAAAGGCACAAGACCCCCACGTCCACGCCGCCGCTTTCCCCGCAGCCTGGGGGAGTGGGGGGTTAAGATTCCCACTTCCAATCTGCATCAGGCCACCTGCGAGGGGGCGAGAGCCGCCCTGGCAAAACCCAGCTCTCCTCTCCGCCAGGCTAGAAACCGGCACCGCAACCCGCCCGGAGTCATTTCACGCAAAACCGATGCGGTGAGGCCTGGCTGCTTTCTGCGTGAGGTGCCCCCGCGCCGGCACGGGTAGCCAGCCTGCCTCCCCGTGGGCACCTGGCCTGGGGGGCTAGTCCGGGACAAGGCGCTGGCGTGCATCCTGGTGCAGCGCCCGTGCCCGTGCCCGCGTCCCTGGCACCCGACGCCCGGCTCTGGACCACTCGGCAGGCAAGCAGCCGGGGCCCGACCCCAAGCGCAGGGAAGCTGGGGCGAGCCCGTGGCCGGGCTGGGATGCTCGGGGCCCCGCAGACCTGTTGCGGGCCCGGGGCTGACCTTGGCCTGGAAGGCGATGCCGTGCTGGAAGGCTTCCTCGCTGTGCAGCGGCACCCGCGCGTCGCAGCCATCGTCCACCGGGCTGTAGCGGCTCCGCGCGGGCATCCTCCCGGGGCCGCGCCGGCTGCATCCCGCACCGCACCGCCCCGCCGCCGCGCCCGCTCCATTGGCCCCGGCCCGCTCCATGTGATGCGGGGGCGGCGCCGGCTGCCCCGGGGGAGGAGCGCGGGGCTGCCCCGTGCAACGCGCCGTGTGCGTGTGCGTGTGCACACACCGGGGGCAGCTCCCGGCCCTGCTGCCCCGCGTGCAAAGCGCCCGCAGCTCCGTGCACCGGGGACTTTGCAGGGGGCTCCCTGGGAGAGACAGCCGGGTCTGCACCTGGCGTGGGGCTGGGTGTGATTGTCGGGGCTGCGGTGACTACCTGTTTCGGGCAGGGTGTGGGGCATCTGTGTCTGCACTGGCGTGGTGGCTGTGTGTGTCCTGCATCGCTGGGTGTGACTGTCGGGGCTGTTGTGACTACCTGTTTCGGGCAGGGCGTGGGGCAACTGTGTCTGTACCGGCATGGCACCTGCATACCTCCTGCATTGCTGGGTGTGACTGTCAGGGCTGTTGTGACTACCTGTTTCGGGCAGGGCGTGGGGCATCTGTGTCTGCACTGGCATGGTGGCTGTGTGTGTCCTGCATCGCTGGGTGTGACTGTCGGGGCTGTTGTGACTACCTGTTTTGGGCAGGGCGTGGGGCATCTGTGTCTGCACTGGCATGGTGGCTGTGTGTGTCCTGCATTGCTGGGTGTGACTGTCAGGGCTGTTGTGACTACCTGTTTCGGGCAGGGTGTGGGGCATCTGTGTCTGCACTGGCGTGGTGGCTGTATGCGTCCTGCATCGCTGGGTGTGACTGTCGGGGCTGTTGTGACTACCTGTTTCGGGCAGGGCGTGGGGCATCTGTGTCTGCACTGGCGTGGTGGCTGT
>JAGPOW010003310.1:23646390-23661613 GCA_030014935.1 Caiman crocodilus | reverse complement strand
GTCCTGCATCGCTGGGTGTGACTGTCAGTGCTGCTGTGACTACCTGTTTCAGACAGGGTATCGGGCATTGATGTCCCCACCTGGCGTGGCAGCTGCATGCCGGGGCCTAGATGATCAGCATGACTGTCAGTGTTGCTGTAACTACCCATCTTGGACGTGGCTTTCAAGCCTGGGTCGCCAGCCCATGCAGGCAGCCGTGCTGTGCTTGGCCAGCCTCTGCATGCGTGCTCCCGTGCATTACTTCCGTGTGGCGCCCAAGCCCCAGTCCCTGCATCCCAGTCCTCCCAACTTCATCTGAGCTTGGACAGTCAATGGACGGATGGCGGCAGCCATGAACCCTGGCCCACGACAGAGCTTTCTCGTTTAAGGCAGGGAGCAGCAGCTTAAAGAGCTCGTGTTGTTTCAGTGTTGGAGTTCAGGCACTGAGGTTGCTAGCACTTCTGGCGGGCAGCAGAGCCAGGTCGGCCCAGCGATCTGGCCAGTTGGCCTCTTCTCTTTGCTGTACTTTTTCATCTGTCTCATCCAGGCTCCTCCTCAGTTATAACCCCGCATTGCATCTCCTGCCGCAAGGCATACAGATTGCTCATCCTCCTCTTATTCACCGTCTCCGAGGTGGGTTCTGTTTCATGTATGAAAATAAGCTCTCCTTGCCAGCAGATTCCTGGGGATCGGTCCCTTCTCGTGATTGCTTTTCACACGCTTGTTTGCTGACTGCACAAGATGTTTCTGCTAATTATGAAAATATGGAAACAAAGTCTTACCAAGCTGCACAACCCCCCCGGGAAAATGTTCTGAGTGATGTGGGACACATGGGAAGAGATTAAGTTCTCTGGCACCCCTCAGCCAAAGCCAAACCAAGTGGCTGCTGTTTAGTCTACCCAAGTGCTTTGGCCTTAGCAGCAGTGCTCAGCTGGCAGGGGAAGAGAGACTAGTGTAGCTGCAACTCATGACTTCCCATGGTGGTTCCCAGCACCCTGCCTTTGGCTTCCCGTCAATGCGGTGCATCTGCTCCGTGCAGCTTGCGCTGCTGAAACATCGGGTCCATCGCCTTTCTACAGTCACTAGCACACGGTTGCGGGAATGCGAGGGACCGGGCACTGTCTGGAACAGCCGGTGCCTTTAGTCTGATGGGGCTGGTCCTCTCCTGAAGAGGACGAGCCAAAAGCTCTGCTGTTCCCCAGTGAGATGCAGACTGGAAAATGTTTTTGGAGCGGTGGGGAAGTACAGGGTGAATTTTGTGGGGATGCTGAAAAAATAAGAACTGGGGTGATTATGAGTTCAGAGTCTGCAGCTCCAGGATATTTTCCATTACATCTGAAATGAGGTGTGTAATTCCCTGTGTTCATTAACTTTCCAGGACTTTTCATCAGGCTCAGCTGCTCTAAGGTTAATGGTTATGTCTGTCTTTGGGACTAGTTTTCTGATGGCTAAATCTCAGACATCTGTTTGCTGAAAAAAATAAGACCCTGGCTTCCGTGTAGGGGAGAGAGCCGCAGGCCTTCTCCTCCAGAGACTGAAGGTGGGAGAACAGGAGGAGCCAAGAGCGGGCGACAGTCCATGTAGACAAAACCATCCTCGCGCTCCCCTTTGTGACCCGAGCGAGACGCTTGTGTCAGGAGGAGATGGCGGTGCTGGGGTCAGGTGGATGACACGGTCCTGTTCGTTCACAAAGCATGCACGTAAAGCCTTGTTCCTGAACACAGGAGGGGGCAAAGAGGAAGAGATGATTTTCTTGCTCGCGGTTCTGAGCCTCTTGCCAGCCAGTGCTTTATCCAAAAAGCATCCCTCTTTTGGCTCTTTCTCAGGATTATCCTGCCGGGGCTTCCTGGGCCACATCTGGGGCTTCTTTTCTGTGCGCTCCTGAAATGCTCGTGCCTTTTCATCCTCTGTCTCACACAGGTGCATTGAACCTGCCGGTCCTGCAGTCTTTGGGGAGATGTGGTATCTTTAATTAGCCCAATGATAGTTGGAAAACTTGTTCTTTGTGAGCTTTCAGGCACAAACGCCCTTCTTCAGGCATAGGGAGTCTGCCTCAGCTGGGTCTCTCCAAACCCATCATTGCTGCAGGGACCTGCACAGTGGCCTTTGGTGCCTCCCAAGGGTGCCGCGAGCTTTGAGTGGAAGCCAGGTTTGGAGTCAGGATTTTTCTCCCCGTCCTCCCGGTAATATTTTATCCCCGTCAGACAAATTACTAGATTCTGCACTGCAGAACTACATAGATTAAAACAATAAATAAGACCGGGCTTGGCAAGAACAAGACAAGCACGGGGCATTACTAGGGAAAATCTTTATTGCAGCACTGGCACATTCAACTTGGATGATCTGAAAAGTCTCAAAAGTTTTTACGCTCAGCCTAGTATATCAGGCTCCTTCGGCTTTGTCGCAGCAGATTTAGAAGCACCTGCTAGTGCACCCCATCTCCAGCACCCATTCCTCACTGGACAGCCCTTAGACAGGTGATGGCACTTGCTGTTAGCAATGAAACGGGCATTTTCAGAGCAGTGCCTGGTCAGAGCATGCAAGCAAGCAGAATGGTCCCTCTAAGGCTGCAGGTTGGCAGAGGAGTGGGTGCAATGGAAAGGGATAGACCACTAAGTTACAGGCTAGAGCACAGCAGTTTTATGGCAGAGATGGAATAATAAAGTGAAGGGTCTGGAGCTTGACTGGAGGCTTTCACTGACTTTGAGTTTGAATCAGGTTGCTCGTTAGAACAGTAATTAAAAGCTTGGGAGGGTTGTTAGCTTTTTCCATTCCGGTAACAGAGCCAATGTTTAAAGCCCTTTCCCACTACAGAGCACAAGGGATTGAAGGACGCGAGGGAGGAAAAGGACCTACCACCCCCATGGACTCAGCATTTGAGAGTGGACATTAAACCCCCCCCAGACATGTCCTGGTTGTATTTTCAGAGCTTGGGACAGCTCCAGTGGGTGAGTGTCTTTTTTCTTTATTTCCAATTAAATACTTTACGCAAGACGTTAGTGAAGCAAAAGTAAGCAGTGCTGTTGAGAGAGAGAATCTGTCAGCTCCCCTGGATGTAATCAGGCGGTGATCTTGGGCCTGGGGGACGCGTTCACCAGGCACATGCGCTAGCATTCCCAGCCAGCTGCTTGTACCTTGGAAGCCCTCCTCAGCCATCACGCAAAGCCAGAGGATGAGGTATACGTCCCCTGCCTCGCCGCTGTGCTTCCTACCCCTAGTAGACAGAGCAGAGAGCTGGAAGCAAGGAGGGGCCTGAGCTTCTCCTCCTGCCCTCCGTCAAATGAATCGACCTTGTGCTTGAATGAAGCCGGAGTACTGCCCACAGCCGAGTCCAAGCTTTTCTGTGGGCGTAAATCGCCAGCATAAAGACAGGGGAACCTAGTTCCCAAAGGGCTAAATGTTTTGACCCTGGTCGGTTCCTGTTTCACGCTGGATAACGCCCTTCTCCGATTTCCAGGATGGTCGGATGAGAGAGGAGGATCTCGGTCAATCCTGGGAGCACCCAGCGCGTCTTGTAAACACTGCGGTGCAGCTGCACTGAGATGGCACCGCTCCATGCTGGACTGGGTTGGGTTATAACAGGACAGATGCATCTCTTGAGCTGCGCCGGGGAGCGAACTGTGGAACAGGCTCCCACGGCATGAGGGTTTCATCCCTGCCAGCCTCCCTTGGTCCATGCCCGGCGTACACTCAGCATGCCGAGGTTCCCTTTGGTTAGGCGGTCGCACCAGATGTGTGGCGCTCGGGGAGAAACAGAAGCCGAATGTCCCAAAGGTTGGGATTTCTAGCGCAGCCAGAAAATCTGCCCATTACAATCACAAGCCTCTTTCATGCATGGCCGGGTCCAAAGTCCTGTACAAGAGGATTTAGGAATGAAAAATGTCATCTGCAATTATGCATATTTTCATCATCTTCTATCATGCAAATGTTTTTCAGAAGTATGCAGCAAACGTTTTTTTGGAATATGTAGGTCAACCACAAATCTTGAACAGCCTAACATAAACACTGCGAGCATAGGTTTATGTAAACCAATTTAAACCCAGCCTGGGAAGCCTAATTACAACAGAGATGTTTCCCGAAGAGAGACTGTGTTTACCAAACAAGTTTTCCTCTGACTTCTCATTTTATAAAACACTGTTTTCCTGTTGATCAGGAAAGGTACAATTGGAGAAAACGCCCATCGTGATTACAGAAGGAGGTATTTACTTCAGAGCCGAGTGCAGATAACTCGATACAGTGGGTCTTTGTCCACGTTCACGAATTTTCCGTGAAAGCATCCTGGTTGTAACTTTAGTCCTCATTGAACATGATTTGCTGAATACTCGATGCAATAATTCTCATTCGTAGCTTGGAGGAGGTTACTTGTGTGTGGCTGTTTTGATATAACTCATGACTTTGATTGCACATTTTAAATAACCAGCTTCTGGAGTCCTGTGATTACCTGATAATCTCAGCTTCCCCGATATCTAGGGCATGGGTGATATGAGGCAGAGACTGGAATTGCTGCCTGCCTGTTATTGCCCCATGCCCCGAGCCTGGCAGCTGGCTGACTTGGCATCCCTGTTTTACAGGTGCAAAGACTGTTAAAGTGGGACCGAAACACAGGCTTCTTCCTGGGCAGATTTCTTTTTCATTAGGTAAGTTAATGGGACAGCTCTCTTGCTTCAGGGCATGGGATGCTGTACTGACAAGTGCATGTGGGTACCCGTGCTCTCTGCTGTGTCAAAACTTGTCTTGCTTATCAGGCTGTTCCCCCACCTACAAGAGCCGTTGCAGCTACTGCTGCCCTGAAGAGATTCTTTGGGTAAAAACAGTTCAGAAGTATTTTTCCCTCTGTATTCTCTGTGCACGTGCTAGCATATAACCCTGGCTAGACCAAGATTGCTTTCTGCATCCATCCGAAGGTGGGAGTCCCCGGCATGCTTAGGAGCACACAGACCTGGACACAGACATGGGTGAACCAAGCAGCTGCCTGGACAGAAAGGAGGCCCCAAAATGGTCGTATCCCCCCCCCCGTTGTCCAATAATTATTATCATTATCTCTGGCAAAGGGGTTAGTTAGTTGGTACTAAAAGTTTGCCCAGGGCTGCCAGGAGTCTAGGTGCGATACTAGGAGCACATGGGAACTTTCGATTTCCCTTGGCCGCGCCAGAGAGAGGGCTTTAAAATGAATGCTGTGCTTCGTGCCGCTGGATCTAACCTGCAGGATCTAGCAGGACGCACGCTGCTCCTGCCGCTCCATTGCTACCGCCTAACTAGGCCACCTCCACTTTACCCCCGTACCTTGCACGGCGTGAACACTATGTACAGTCTGACTTCCTGCAGCACAGTGCCTACCATCTCCTTTTATCTCAACAGGAAATAATGGTTTCATCCATGCAGAACTAATGCAAACCAGGTATCTGGCGTATCGCCGTAGTAGATCATTAACCCCCTGGAAAAATTGATTTCTACAAATTATATATACACAGATCCTCCTTCCCTGCAATTGTTTTGTTGGATGTTTCCATTGCTCATGAGACTTATTGGCTTTCCCATGGTTTTCCTTCATTATTTCTGGTGTTTATGGTGATGAAGTGCTAGCATGTGTTGCAGAGGACTGGCCAGGAGGGCAGGAAATAAAATGAGGAGCCTTTCCTTTGTAGATCGGCTGTTTAAATGTGGCCCTTGGTAGCAGTCTCAGAAGTTGCTTCCATCTGGTGGCTACTCGGTGACTGGTGTGAAAGGCATTGGTGAGCCAGAGCTGTGTCCTGCTCGGTGTTTGCAGACAGATGCCCTCACTAAAAACACCTGTCTTCCCCATCAGTGCACATGGTGGTGGACAGCCTTTTGGGCAGTGTCAGCAGAGTGGGCAAAGACTGACCGGACCTCAAGGAACTGAATCCCTCTCTTCTTAGAAGGGATCCACCAGGAAAGGGCTGGGATGAATGGTTATCAGTTTAGGATGCTACCCCTGTGTCGGCTGTGTTTGATGCATAAAAGATGCCAGTCCCTGGGTATGCTAGAAGGTGTTGGACGAACACTGCTGAAGTTTTCATAGATTCGTAGATGTTAGGGGCTGGAAGGGAAGATCATCAGGTCCAGCCCCTTGCACCAAGCAGGAAAGACAACTGGGGTCAGGTGCCCCCAGCAAGGTAACCGTCCAGTCTCCTGGGTGGGTCAAGAGCATCCTTCTGATAGCACTTCCTGAAAGGACCAAAGGATAGGAAGAAAAATGTGGGGAGACCATCCGTGCCCTAGGTCCTTTCCATACCCCTGACTTTTCCGTACAGTCTTTTCCGTACCCCTGACTCAGGTCTGGCTCAGGGCTGCGGCAGAAAAGTCAGGCTCTTTGAGGAACCTGTGAGATTTACATGAAGAACATGTGCTGTTGTACAGCGACTGGCGTGCAATCGGTTGTGTTTGCTGACTGTGACAGAAGGGACGGGAACCTTTCCCTGCCTGGTCGTTTCTCCTTGCAGCACCAGGCGGGACGCACTATAAGGTCGTTTTCAGTTTATAGTCGGAGCTCTGCAGGCTGCTGCGATGAGACATTACCAGGCTGATGAAGCCTCGTACTTTCAGCTGCACTGGCCGTCTGCGGGGAAGGGCTTTCTTCTTTCGGTGTGGGCAGCATCACGCGCGTAGTGGGAATGCTGTCTTTTCTCTCCCTCTTCCCCGCATCAGGTGGCAGAGTCAGACGAGGGTGGGAGGGCAATCCCACGGCTCCCGTGGTCTGATCTCGTGGGCTGTCTGCTTGGATCCCGACAGGCGGGATCTTGATTTTCCTGGAACTGTTTGTCCTTTTCTTTCCCCTTCTAATCACTGAGCACTTAGCCCATCTTTTTGTTATGTTTATTAAAATAAATCCTCCTCATTTCACGTTTCAGCCGTGTCCCCGTAGCACAGAGCAATTCCTGTTACAGGTGCTATGTCCCAAGTTCTGATTAGTTTTATATAGATCCTTCTTTCTGACAAAATGTGATGGATTTTAGCAGGAGGCGGTGTTCTGCTTTCTGTATGAGCGCATTTCACAGATTGCAGCACCACCTGCCGGCTACGTGACGCAGGGCACTCGGCATTTGCTGTTTTCATGCTGAATGCACTATCCGTAAAGGGTGCATATTTTTGTTACCATTAAAAGTTGTTCTTGTGGGACCATCATGTGTTTGTCAGATTTCCCCCGCTGCACTAATATTTTGACAGATTTAACGTAGTTGCACATGGGACAAAATCTTGTGGTGTTGAGTCATTTGTTTTTATTATAAAAGCCCCTTTTCTATTTCCTTGGCATACTTCTGACCCCCTGAGGTTGTTCATAATACTATTTTAAAGCGATGGTAGAAGTACTAGAAAAAGCTGGTCTTGTGCAATTCCTAATAAAAACGCAATGTTTAAAACACACAATTTTGAATAGTTTTATTTCTTCGTTGTGGCTTTTTGCATAAATACCATAATTCCTTTTGAATACGTGTATCCTGCTTCTGCAGCTCCTTGAACCACCATACGCACGCAGCAACTTCTTGATTTCAACCCTCAGAGCCATACACACCGGTTCTTCATATACAGCTACGACCGCGTACCTCTGCTTGGGTTGCATCTATACAAACACGGCTGACTTACTGCGGAGAACTGGTGAATTCCTGTTCTGTGAAGTGCCTTGACAACCTTGGAGAAAAGCACTAGTCCATTATTTGAATGGCACCGTGGATTACATTTGTCTGCACGTATACAGGAGTAAAGCGACTTGTCTGCCCGCACTACATTTTGCTATTGCAGGGCTCCAGAAAAGTCAGGTAAGGCAGAGAGAGGAAGCGCCCTGGCTCTCCTCTAGCATCTACCTCCTAGTTGTGACAGCATCCTGCCTCTCGTCATCTGTTTTTATCAGCGTTTAAAAGCTCGGCTCCATGGTGCCTGGAGGCATTTTTTTTAATGTCATCAAAATATACAGCGGACGGCTGTCCGTCACCCAACATCCATCCACAGCAGCACATAAAATAACTCCCTTTACAACCATAGGACCTCGTAGCTAGGAACTCAAAGGCCTGGGAGAAAAGGTGGGCTTGCAGTGTGCTTGAAAGTACTCCAGCCCAGGGAGCAGGGCAAATGCCAAAGCCCAAGACCCTGCTTGAGACCTCCGTGCTGCCAGCCCATGTCCACACACAAGCTGACTCCCTCTGTTTCATGATAGAGCCGGTGCAACAAGACAGCATCACACCCTTTTCTACAGGGTCTTTCTGCTCCTACAGCTTCCTGCTCGATTTCGTGCGTGGGCTGTCTGCTCGCTGCCAAAAGGGACCTCTCGGTACCAGACAGGTACATCCTCAAAACAGCCAGATCTGTCTCATTAGGTGCTTATTAAGGCTAGGCAACAGCCAGCCCATTTCCCAGGCGAAGATTTTTCTAAGAGCCTAAGAAACTTCAGAGCCCTTCGAACTCAATGTCCCTGAATATTTACTTCTCTTGTGAGATGGGGTCACACAGGACATTATTCCTCAGGAAACCCTGACAATCGCACCGCTTTGAGATTGCACACCTTCCAGAATTATTATTTTTAAGCAGGCAAAGAACATGCCCGACTGCAAACAGAGGTTGTTAGCGCAGGACACATCGTTTCCCTACGTCGTTCAGTTCTGTGAAAAGGAAAAAGAAAGCCATGCATTCAGATGACGTGCCCCAGGCGCAGCTGCAATTAGAGCTCTGCCTTTGCTTTAGACTAATGGACTGTGTCGAGGCTTGTCCAAAACCAGCCTGGAGCGGCTCATGAGAAAGCACTCTTCTTTTCCTATCTTATCCTCCCCTTCCCCATCTCTTCTCCTTTGTGGACCATCTTTCAAAGATAGAGAGCACAGGTGCATTACTCCGAAATCGGGGCACCGGGCTTTACGTCTTTTGGGAGCATCTAGATTTTTAAATCGGACCCTCAAAGCAAGAGCTTTTAAGAATCTACATCTGGGGTGAATCCTCCTTGGCCGGTAGGCAGCCCCGTACCTAGAATTTGGTCGAACTTTTAGTATCAGGCCCCCCTTTGCCAGAGATAACGATAATAATAATCGGACAATGGAAACAAAATAAATAAATTTTGGGCCCCCCTTTCTGGCCGCCCGGTTTGCCGACGCTTGTGTCCAGATCTGCTTCTAGGGATTGCTTTATTAGGAGATTGCCCCTCCTTTGAATGCAGCTGTTCATGGCAAATCGGCGATTTGTAGGAAGTGAAATATCGATGGCGTGCGATAGGGTGGGGGGAAGCCTCCGTTCCTTGCATCCTCCGAGCTGAACACTTCCCCATGCTAGCCCTCCCACCAAAGTGATAAAAATGAAAAAGCACCTTCCTGTGACTCAAGTAATTATTTCTACGCAGCTAAAGAGATCCTGCCTGAAGTGGAGCGCAGGTCCTCAGAGCCCCTTTAGCAGCTTGTTTTCAATTAGATGTGACAAGTGGATGGTGGCAGCGCACCGCTGAAGTTGCCCATTAGGCCTAGTTTCAAGGCAATTTCGTTCACGTTCGGCTAAGATCTTGTAAAATCGTCAGTATTTAGAGTTCTGTGAGCATTTAGTGCGCTCGTTCCCGAGCTGCTGGCGCCCCACCGGGGACGAACATCTACTTAACTGAGCCACGGCTCGCTTTCTTCGGGGTTTTAACTTCCTGTTTCCAGGAGACCAACAGTTGTCATAACGTGAAAGGGCAAGGGCAACTCTCCATCAACCGATCCAGAGAAAGTATGGAGAGATCCCACGCCGTGCCTCGCGAGAGTTCCCCCTCCCTTGCTTTTAGTCATCAGTTAATTGTCACTGATGTCCAACTGAAATGGCCATGGTTAGAAGAAGAAAACAAAGAAAAGTAAGACAATAAAATCTGTGCAGCTCATGTTAGCTGGGCAGCGCCGCACGGGGCCGTTGCTTGTGCCACGGAGAACCCTGCTTAGACGTGATGGCTGGTCGCCGCGTGACTGCAGGAGCCTGTTTCCTGCCATCACATTCACGTTTCCGCAAAGGTCTAGGAGCAAAGCGCTGCCCCTTGTCTTTCCAGGGCCCCGCTTCCCAGTCCCTGTGCACGGCTCCCTGTCCTGGAGAGAGAGGGCTGGTGTGTGCTCGCTGAGGGGAGCTGTTGCAGGTGGTGCCCAAAGCTTTTCATGCATCCTGGTTTGCGTGCATCCTGGTTTGCATGCGTTGTGTTTTGCATGCATCCTGGTTTGTGTGCATCCTGGTTTGCGTGCATCGCACACCTTTTCCCACGCCACGGCAAAGCAAAAGAGCTGGTTTGTGCGTAACGGGCCCTGATGTGAAGCTGATCTCACGCAAGCCGGGGGAGCCCCTGGCCTAGGCAGCGCCCACAGCTTGTTCCCGCGGGGATGACAGGTCCGTCGGAGCCGTCCCTCCAGCTCCCCCGGGCTCAGGGATGCAGCACCCCAGGGTGCCTTGAGCTCCTTTCAGGGGTGCCACGCTGTGTTAGCCATGCGGCAGTGCCGGATTGCGACGTGCTGAGGCCCCACCATCGACCATGTCCAGCTTTAGAGGCCCCATACGATAAAAATAACCCATGAAAATTGGATTTCGCTGAAATTGTAAGAGGAGCGATTGTTATTTCTGCACAAATTTATGAACTCAAGATGAATAATAACTGTGGAGTCACGCCTGTGTCTATTTTTGTCATTTTAGAGCGAAAACGCCCAGGTTTTTTTTTTATTCTCTCATATTGGGAGGCCCTAAACTGTAGCTGAATCCTAAACAAACCCTGCTCCGTCACTTTTCTGTAGGCACCCCCACCCCCGGGGCAGCTCAGGGCCGGCACCCCGCACACAGCCCCGGCCTGCCAGCCACAGCTGTCTTTGCCCGCTTCCAAGATGGCTGCGGCTCCTGCCCTCCGCCTTATGGAACGTGGGATCTCCGAGGGATTTGCCCGCTTCCAAGATGGCGCCCGTCACGTGGGCCTGGCGCCCGGGGTTTTCCCGAGGGCCGCGCGGGGCCGTCAGCGCCTTGTGACTCTGTTTGGCCCCGCGCGGCCGCCGTCGCAGCCGTTGCTAAGCAGGCCGCGGGGCCCGCATGGCAACGCGCGAGGAGGCGGCGGCCTGTGCGGGCCCCGCCGCCGCCGCTCCCCAGTGATGGAGCCGCCGGGCTCCCCCGCCGCGGCCCTGCCCCCGCGGCCCCGGGCCGCGCCCAAGCGGGGTCGGGGTCGGGGTCGGCCCGCCCGGCGCCCGCTTGTCACCGTGGACAGCTCCAAGGCCAAGACCTCCTTGGAGGCGCTCAAGATCAGCCTGCGGCAGCTGCGCTGGAGGGAGGTGAGCCCCGGGTCGCGCAGGCTCTGTCACGCGTTACCTGTATGGCGCGTTGCACCCCGGGGGGGCATGCACCGGGGGCTGGAGGCCCCCCGGCACAGCTTTGGGGCTGGGATAGATGGCTGAGGGGTGCACGGGCTCTGTCACACGTCACCTTTATGGCGTGGCATGTCCTAGGAGGCCGCACGCTGTGGTCCGGTCACACCTTCCCACCAAGGGTTGGGATTAATGGCTGAGGGGTGCGCCGGCATTGTTACACATTACCTTTATGGCGTATTGCGCCCCAGAGGGGCATGCACCAGGGTCTAGAGACCCCACTGTACCCCAGGGGGCTGTGCACCTACTCCCCTGCCTACCCCCAGCCCATGGCTTTGGCTGAGGGACGCACAGGCTGTCACATGTTACCTTTATGGCACATGTGTACCTAGGCCCCCCACATGGCCACGCCTTAAAAACAGCTTGAAAAAGAGCCCAGCAGCTGCCAAGCAAGGGCTCAAAACGGCGTCGCTGGCGTCTGCCCCGCCATCGTTCAAGCGGGGCTCTCGGACGCAGGTGTTTGGGGCGTTGAATCCCCCCGCGCCCAAAGCCGTGGCCCGGCAGGGTCTCCCCAGAGCTGAGACGCGGCTCTCAAGCGCCAGGGCAAACTGCCGAGGGAGCCCGACGGCGAAAAGCGTGGTGCGGCGTGGGAGAGCCTCCGCTTGTCACCAGTGGGCACGGCGCAATAAAAGGCACACGTTCAGACGAAAGCAGGGCACAAACTGGTGTGACGTGCAATTTCAAGCACAGATGTCTTAGCTGGAGAGTCGTTTGGATCGTGCAATCATTGCTTTGTGCTTTGGTCTCCATTTATTGCGCGAATCATCCGTTTGTCATGTGAGAATTACTCGGCATGGGTGGCCTGTTGCAGTTTATTGCGCAATTTGCTCATTCATTACGCGATGATTACTCTGCATGGGTAGGTGGTCTAAATTTTATTGTGCGATTCACCACTGAATCGCGTTGGACGGGTAACGTGGAGCGGGGCCTTCGGTGACTGTGCCCGGAAGGGATGTGTCTGTATCAGTCACCCCGTACCGGGGCTGTAGAGGAGGGGGGGATCGCGGTGAGTGGGGGACGTTAAACGAGCGGACGCGGGTCAAAATTAAGATCATGTTTAAAAACCTGCCGTGATAAACACAGCAAGGGGGTTTTGGAAATGTTCCCCGTTGCACAAATTGCTGTATTCTGAAGTTGCTGGACACACTCCCAGTCCCGGTGGCTTCGTAGTTCAGTGAGCATAGCCAGTAACTTCCTTAAAAAGGGAAAAGGGTAGGGACAGAGGAAATGGAGCGGCACAGGGATGTCATAAAGTGGGGGATGATTTGTATTTCTTTGCAGAGCTGGAGTGAAGAGCCCCACTTTTCAGCTCTGCGTGCTCTTCCTTGGCCCGCTCTCTTCCTCCCACGGGGCGACTGCAGGATCCCGCTAGCTCTGTGGAGGCAGTGGTCTCCCGCGTAGGAAGGGAAGAGGTGCTTGGAGGAGGCGTTTCACACTGGATCTGCGGAGTACCGTCCATTCCACGCTCCTCCTAATAGAGGGGTGTATTAATAACCTCCAAAAATCTTATTTGGGAGTGTTTCATTTTTCCACTGTTTTTAATGAGCCTAGTAATGCAGACAGACTTTCCCTCTCTCATGAATAGCGCAGGTCTCCTTTAGTTTAATTGTACATGCAAATACTTTTGGAACGAGCTGTTTTCTCCAACATAATGTTGTTCTTCTGATTCGCTTTGCATTGTTGCACAGTTGTAAATGCCTTTTTAGGAAGTTTTAGAAATGACATCTCATGAATAGGCTGGTGGCGTGTTAACTGGAAGAGGGCTGGATGCTTCTGATAACCTTTTTATTTAACGCTTTTTATATATATATTTATTTACAGGAACATTGCACAACACAGATTTGTTTCTGACAACTGCCTGACTGTTCCTGCGTTTCTGTTTATTTTCCCCCTACAGTACTGTGCTGTTTATAGTTGTTTTGCCTGGTATGTGTGACTGATAACACCAGTTAGAAAAGCTGTATTGTATTTGAAGATTCAGAATCTGCTATACTAGGAAGTAGGAAATTATTTTGTTTAGCTTTCAAGATGAATGAAACATTTCAAGTACGGATGGTGGTAAACCGCATGTGCCAGCTCCTGCTATCACGATGGGGACCGTGAGTGAAATACTTCCCTATTGATTTCAGTGGGAGCTAAGCCAAGCCAGGATTTCAGCTTATGTAGGGAGAGGAATAAATGGAAAGAGGTCTCCCCAATTTTAGAGGTGAAAGAGACTGAGTAATTACTTAATCCATCCTGTGAAATTGGCTGGGGGAGTAAACGGCAATCTGTATGCTGGATGCTGAAACTCCCATTATGAATAGACTTGACAGGTGGCACTGGACCCATAGCACTTTTCCCAAGTGTTTTATTGCAGCCTTTGATTATTTAAATTCTGTTGCAGAATTTCAGATTCTCATTAAAGCTCCAGTATTCTACTTGTGCCCTTGCTGCAAAATAGCAACAAAAGCTAACCGTGTACAATTATATCCTGATATACTTGTTCATTCTGACACCAACACCTAAGTGCACTTGCTGAGTGTTCATCAACAAGCTCTCTCAAGTCTTTTTTTTTTTTTTTTTTTTTTTTTTTTTTGTAGGAAAAGTGTGGGACAGGTCTGACAGTTTCTTTTCTGTGCTTTCATGGTTAAGGTTTGTACACTTGCAGATATTTCTGTAATGGGCACTTCTGAAATTCTAATAACTTATTACAATTAATCCTGCAAATGACACTTGTAATCAGCCAAGTTTACTAGCTAATTTTAGTTTTTTTCTGCTTCTTGATGTTTGCCCTGTTCTGTGTCTGGGTCCCCTGGTTGCTCTCCATTATGTATTCCGTCCCAGAAATGGAACTGCTTCACACACCCTGGTTCTCCCTGTGAACACAAACATTATTATCAGCATTTCCCTTCCAGCTCTATAGCCTACAATAACAATCACTTCAGTTCCTCTTAATCTTTATTTGTTTACTGTCTCTCTCCATATCCTTTCCTCTCCACCCATTAATTCTGTCAATATTTTGTATCTAGTCTGCCTTGCTTCCCCTGTGGGCTTCTTTTTTTTTTTTCTTAATAAAGGCTGTTCAGCCAAATAGTGAATCTTTACACATTTGCTGTTACACTTATAGTCCATCATAATTCATTCTGCTCAAGCAAGTCCTCATAATGAATTTCTACAGGTTTACAAGCCATTACATTAAAGAAGGATAGATATATTAACGTGCAACATTGTTTTTTGTCTAGGTTCTTCTCCTAAGGATCTTCTGCACACAAATTGCTTTGTGCTTGAAACAAGCTTACAAAATGACCTGTTGTTTTAAGATTACAGATGATCTGTGCCTACTTTGCATGATGTTCTTCCACAGTGTTACTTCTGTCTCGGATGCTGTTACTTTTAAGTGACTGACTGGACTGTATGAGCCCAGGGGCTCTATTGGAGAACGCAGGAATCTGCAGGGATTGTTGGACACTTACTAGATTAGCCAGAGGCATTTGTGATCTTCTGTTGGAACTTCAGCATGGGAATAAGATTTAATGTGATGGAATCATGTTAAATGAAGCAGACACCCCAAATGTGTGTATGTGGGGTTTGGCTGGGGTTGAGGGAGGAGAATGATGCATGAAAAATACAAACCTTGTAATGTAAGAAGAGCTTGAGCGAGGGGGATTTGGTACTCTAGAATGCCAGTGAGTTAGTTAAGTGAAGTGATCATTATCTGAGGGTGACCAAAGATAGTAATTGCATTATAGGTAATCCCTGTGGCGGGCCAGTCGGGGGCGCTCCCGCGTTGAGCCGCCCACCTCCCTGCGCTTGACCACCTTCCAGGCTCCGAGTGCCTCCCTGGGGTGCCTCCGTCCGGCTGACCCCTTCCCTGGAGCACACCCGCTAGCCTGGGGTTTCCGCTGCCACCA
>JAGPOW010003310.1:23629920-23646290 GCA_030014935.1 Caiman crocodilus | reverse complement strand
AACAGGGTAAAAGGTAGAGCAATATCACAGAAATATCAGAGGAATCTCAAAGGAATCCCATAGAGCAAACCAGAGTGGCTGAGGTAGCCGTTTGAACACACATCTGAAATACTGTTCTCTAAATATCTAATCGGATCTCAAGTACCTTACTCTCATCATCCAGAGGTGGTTGGAGTTTCCTCTGGAGGCAGATTACTTTTAGGGCATGCAGAGAGGGCTCGTTCAGGTTCACCTGGATGACTGCATGGCTAATGGCTACTGCCTAATGGCTGATGACTACCCTTCTTCCCCAGGGCCTTTTATCCCCTCTTTGACCTCAGCAGCCCAGTCCAATCAAAGCTGCCAAAATTGGTCTCAAGCTGACCCATTTCCCAAGGATCCCTGGTTACCTGGGCTGCGTGCAGGGCCAGGGCCGGGTCGTTCCCCTGCCCAGGTGACCAGAGCATCCGCCTCCCAGGCCCAGGCTTTTGTCATGCAGACACGGAGATCCCTGCCTTGAGGGATTCACCAGCAGCCTCTCGGGCTGGCACAGAGAGAGGTTTCTGGAGAGGGGCACCCATGGTGGCGTTTCTGCCACAATCCCCAAGTAAAACAGTGTTGAAATAATTTTTGACCAATCCACTTGATCCCTACCCTCAGCCTGAGCGAACCATATAAATACTGAGAATGTAATTTTAAACTTTTTAAAAACTTTTTTTTAACGTAATTTAAATGTCATTATCAACTATATGACCATATACTCAGCACTGGATAGACGATAGGGAAAAACTGCCTACCTACACGAACTCTTCCCTTCCAGCATGTAGGAGAAATCTTCCACTTCAGAACTATGAAAAGGCTGTTGTACAAGTTGGGGATTTCAGCTGCTTAGATCTGGGAAGGCAAAGGAATTTGTTTGAAAAATGTTGGAGGAGAAAAATTTCAAACTGATAAAATGCATGTTGTAATTTCCACCAAATTCTTTGTTGCGCCCACATTAAAATCAGTCTAACAGTGAGAGTCTGTCTGGGAAATATCAGGGAAATGCTTTGGTTTTGAGGAGCTGGAAGCTGGCTGCAATCTTAACTATGGAGCAACTAACAGATACCAATGGACATTTTTACACACACTGCGGGAGTGGGGAGGATGCTTTAATTGGAGCACCTTGAAGAGCCACTCTAATTAAAGCATTTCATTCATCAGCTTCCCCATGCTTCAAGATGGTGGTGGGGGTGCTATATCTAAAGCTTGTTGAAGGAGCTTTAGATAAAACACCCCTGCTGCTGTTTTGAACCATGGGGATGCTGATACATGAGACATGGAGGCTGGCTGGAGTGCAGTAATTTATCACGCTTCAGCAGACTCGATTAATTGTTGTAACTGCAGTGTGTCGGAACAGCCTCCTGGCTTGTGTACAAGGCACCCTATGAAAATAGCTGGGATAGCACAGCAAGCCTTTGCACTGGACCTTTGAACAGCAGCATGGATCATATTTAATTGCTTCCTCTTTAAGGATCAGATTCTAGTCTCTAAATACCCAATGAACTTCATCACGTATGTTCAAGGAATTGCTCCTGTTGCTAGGCAGATTAAAACTGGTTCCATAGCATAGAGAGATTAGTTCGTTAACTCCTGTGTTACATTTATGACGCTGGTGCTAGTATTGGCGTGCTAGCTTTAGTGTTGACTGTGCAATAGTTAATGGAGCTCTGTAACGGGTCTAGAATGAAGTGACAGCTGTTAGCAGTGTGGTTGAGTTTTACCTTAAGCATGGGCTGTCAGCTTCTCTAAGAAATGAATGTAGCGTATGTGTTTCTGATCTTTTGTGTAATCAGCCATGAAGAAATTTTCTAGCACTCTGTTCCTGGTCCATCTTGATGGTGACAGTTCTCCTTAAAGGGAGATGGAGTGTGATATAAACTAGTGGTCTGATATTTCTAGTGCAGGAGCAAATGCATGTCTAATGTAAAGAGACAAGAGTGTTTACATCTACAGGATTGCAAGCCTCATTTGCAACATTTCCTCTGCATTAGTAACATTTTCTGTCCAGAACTCTCTGTTTTTGCTAATGAGTGCCAAACGCCATTCACTAACCCGCATCCAGCACCACTAGTTCAGCAATATGTCACTCTTCACTGCCTCTCAGTTCCTCTAAAAATAACTCCAGAACCTGGCAGTTTTTTCTTCATTATAAGTAATTTTTAGGCCTTCGTGTCAAGTGATATAGAGGGCAATCTCTAAAGTAGCAGAGCTTTTTGAGACAGAAAGTTGTTGCTAGTGAGAGAGTGAAAACATTCCTCCAGAGAGTCTTGGTTCAAGGAGAGCTGATTCTTTGAGTGTTGCTGTGCAGGCTTACCCAGCGGCGTTTCAGCCAAGCATAAAGGAATAGTTACAGAAGCTGTACTGAAAGTAGGTAACTTATCTAAGTGTTCACAGTGTCTATATCAAGGCTCTCGTGATGGTAAAATAAACATGTGCTAAAGAAATGTTAAATATGAGCAAAGAGAACTCCAGGAACCCAGCTGCAAGCATCTTATCAAAAGGACAGTTTGGGACAGGAGAGGTGCAGACTGCTGACTCTCTTGGGGGCTACTGAGGGATTGGGGGACCTGGGACAAGATGGAAGTGGAACCAACTCCCTTGGACCCAACTCAATCTGCAGGGCCTGGCATTGTACTGTCACCTACGGGTTTCTACCACCTGCTCTCCTGTTTCTCTTTCTCTTTGCACTTTTCTTCAACTACCCCCTATTTCTTACAACCTCCCTTTGTTTCTGTTCCCTGTTTCTTTTGCTCCCTCAATCCCCTATGTTCTTTACAAGGCCCAAGATTCTTGTTATATTTTGGCACAACATTTCCCCAGTCCATCTCTTCTGGTGCCAGGAGTCAGCCAAATCTGCCATTCTTGATGCATTTATACAAACCAACGCTGCTGCTGAATAGTCCAGGACAGCTGTCCTCTGCTGCCTACTTCTGTGATAGTTGTTTAGGCAGGGATGTCTACATTTTATGGGATCATCCTGGCACTACACAGTAGTTGGTGTTATTTCGATTTATATGTTTCTCCTAGTCAGTTAATCCTTTTAGTCCTTGTTAGTCGTCTCCACTGGACTGCAGCTCTGTTAAGCACTCTGAGTGCTTCCCTTTTCTGGCTTCAGTGCCTCGCGGTATTTGCTTTAGCTTTATTCTTCCAAATTCTGCGTAGATCTGAGAACTAACTTTCTTGAGAGCCGCAGAGCTTAGGGGCTGCGTGGTGTTGAAGCTCGTGGTTATCCAAGCCCACAGTTTTTATGAAGGATTGGGATATCTCCTGAGATCTCTGTAAGATGAGATTTACCTGTATTGATCAGAATATATTGCACTGTGTTTTCAGTTATCATTTGCTTAAACCTTTGCCAGTCTTTGAGAGTTTCTCATATTGATTTCAGACTGACTGTTTATATAGTTTCCTCAGATGATCAGAAGCCTCTCTTTATTAACCTCGTAGGCATCAGAAGTCTTCCTTCATGTTTTGTGCCGTCTTGGTTGTGTGGAGCGGCGTTGTCCCCTGTCAAGGAACACTGTCTCAAAGGGTGGGACCGCAGGCTTATAGCGCACAGTGAGGTCTACTTCACGTGGCTGCCTTTTGTTCGTGGTCCACAGTGGGAATGTTTGGGGGCTAGACACATCCTCTTGATCCTCAGGGATCTGCTGGCATGGGGAGATAGCAGCCAAGTGGGAAGAAATGCCTTTGTTTGTGCCTGATCCACTTGAAACCTGCTCCATTGACTTCCATGCCCATATCCCTCTAATCCCCGAAGTGGTGCAGATGGTAAGTGGTAGTTGGTGCCGCTGTGCTGTGCAAATGAGCGTTGTTGCATAGCAAGTTGCAGCCTAGACTTGCCCCTTATGCTTCCAGCAAGGCCAGGTCTGTCTCGGTACAAACTTTTTCTGACACGGCTATGCCAACTGTGGGGGAGTGGTGGAGGTGATCCCTCTGCCAACAAAACCAACTAGTGTAGGTACAGTTACACCAGCAAAATTGTGCAGTTTTTTCGGTGGTGGAGCTTATTTCATGGTGGAGTGGAGAAAAGAGGTCAAAATAGGCTGTACTGGTGAAAGGTCAGTTTTGCTGGTATAACTGAGGGTGTGCAAGGAGTACTTTGAGAGTAGAGTGTTACTAACCAGTAAAGCACTCCTGGTCTAAACTTGGGTCAAGATTTAAAGTATCAATCTTAAGTGTGTTATAGTAGTTCAGATTCGCATACTTTTATTCTAGCTCCCACAGTTTCCGTTGGATGCCATATTTTTCATTCCTAGTCTTAAATAGAGCTTTCAAGTCCTTTTGGCATCAAAAGTGCTACTTAAATCTGAGATTGTTGCCTTATAAAGTATTTGGCAGGTATAATCAACCTTGTGGACAGTTGTGTTGTTTATATCTGAAAATTCATTGAAAAATAAGAGACACAAATCTCTGTTGCCCACATATAAATGCTCCTGCTGACAATGAAAAACTGCAAAGAAGTACAACTTAATGCTTCCTGCTTTGTTTTGGCATCTAAAATTTGTGTTGCCATCAACCATTGCAAGGAAGGGTTTAGCAGAGACATTAAAGATGAATTGATTTAAAAAAAAAATGCCTTGCAGAACTTTGAAAAGATTCCCCTTTCTCTGTTTTGGTTCCCACACAGTACTGGGCTGGTAACTGTAGTCAGGCAGACTTGTGTGCAGAAGCTTTGCCGTGTAGGATTAGTTGCCCTTTGGGCAAACAAAGCCAGGGAAGGGATTGTTGTTAATCCAGTGTCAATAAAACAAGAGGGGGAAGATCTATGTAGCTATTTCACTAGTTATTTAAGAAGCACTTGGAGGTAGAAGACTTTATTAAGTATTGGCACTTTTCTCTGACTTGTTTCATCTTATTTTGAAGTATTTATGAAGAGTCAAGGTCAAATCAAGATATGTGGGAGTGTAATGCCCTCCTTGTATTTCTGATTGAACTTGTTGCACATATTAACTGCATTGCAGCTGTTTGAATCTCAGCCTAGGTTCCATTTCTCTTAAAAAAAATGATGATATAATTGTTACTGAAGACTTGGCAGGTCCCATCCTCCTTGTTTATACACACTACACAGAACACAAATCATTGTGCTCTGCTTCAATGGCTTCTGTAGAGCTTATATTTTCTGCTATTTAAATGGCACCTGATGAAAGGCTTATTCTTGCTTTGAGAGTTTTGAGTTGTGCAGGTTGAATTTATGTGCACCTTGGCTCAATTTTTTTTACAATTGAGTATGATTAAAAATCCATATTGTTTGTGCAGATGTAGGTCCAAAAAGGAATGAAGGGAAGACAATTTAAGGTAAAAAGGAACATTCTCTCCAGGTTTAAATGCTTTCTTTTGTGTCTGGATTTCCTGCTTTTTACACGCAAGCATTAGGGTATAGGTCTAGAGGATGTATACTCCCATTTTCCTCACTCCACGATCATTTTTCTTGATTGCATAATGACTTTGAACCTTCTCCTCTTTGGGCTTGCCTTTTATTATGTATTGGGAAGCTAATTTGGCAATCTTAGTACTTCCATGTAGGGCATTTGCAGCTTGCTATTTATCCCAGAACATTTTCCCTGTGAACTTGAACTTGTACTTCTGCATTCAGTTAATTTGAATGTCTTCAGGGTACAGACAGTAGCCCTTGAGGATAATCTTTCTTCTCTGCTTGTGCATTGCCCAACATCCCTCTCCTGCCTTGAACCATTGGGCACTATCAGAATACATTTAGCGGAATAATCACTTGTTGGGGTGAAAAAGAGAGATCCTACAGAATGTCTTACCCTTAGTAAGAATGCCTTGGTAGGTAAAGAGAGGTTCGTTTGTTTGTTTTCTGCCACCTTTCTCTTCTATTAAGCAGGAAATGCAGGTGGAGTTTGAACGCCAACAGAAAGAGCTATGGGCTGTTCTAGGAGGTGTATTCTTCATCTAGTGCAGTTCCTTGCCAGAATCATCCCTGTGTAAAACATTCCTGCCATGTGTTTGTCTAACTTGCCCCTCAAGACTTCTAGTGATGGAGAGTCCGCAGCCTTCCTAGGTAATCTGTTCCCATGCTTAATAATCCTCAAAATTTAAGAAGCACTTGCTTCAAACTAAGTTTCCCTTGTTGAAGTTTAAGTCTGTTACTGGGCTGCTGTGGACACAGAGAACAATTGATTGGCATCTTTTTTTTCTTCCTTTTTTAAATAATGGTCTCTTTTGTATTTGAAGACTGTCATCAAATCTACTCCAGTCCTCTCTTCTTCCCAGATTAAATAGTTCCAGTTCTTCCAAACTTTCCTGGTATGTGCTGTTTTCTAGACCTTGGATTCTTTCTGTTGCTTGCTGCTGGATTCATTCCATGTTGGCCAGACTTTTTTTTAAGTATTGTCCAATTTTGGGCAGGGAGAGAAGCAGGATGGCCAGTACAGGTCTCCATATTTCCTCATTCTAGCACAGAAAATTGGCTTCCCCACTTAAGACATGCACCCCAATTTTGGAGGGCTGATTTTTGGGAGAGAGGTGCATGTGATAGGTGAGTATATATGGAAACTTAAAAAATTCTTGGAAAAGGAGATCAGTATACATTAATATCAGTAATTCTGAGGTTATTTTTTCCTCCAGAATATAACACTGTGTATAGCTTGCTCTTTAGCTTACTGTCTTTCTTGTCCACATTTTTAAATTTTTTTTCCCCCTAGCCTCCTCCATCCTTTCATTATGTTGCTATTACAGTATTTGATTGAGGGTATTTTGTATTACTTTTAAGTGATTACGACACATTAGTAGCCCAGTCTCTGAAGTAGGTTCTTATTTACTGAAAATTTCCCTTTCTGACAGGAAGCAGTATAACATATGCTTTTTTTGGTCCAAGCCTTGGATTCTGAAATCTGGTTGCCATAGTTACAGTGACATTTGAAAATGGTTTTGTTTCAATGGTATTGCTGCACCATTATACAAATACCTAAACTGCACCAACCCAATGCTCTAAAGATCTGTGTGCACTGGGAATTTGTTTAGGAAACCCATGTACCCTGAGCACAGGAACTGAACTGTATAGGTGTAGATAAGAACTGTTTTTAACAGTGAAATGAACACTAGAAAAATAGAGAGAATTCACACAGTGACCTTCAGTTTCACATATTCATAAGAAGAGATTTTTTTTCATCTGAAATTTTAGAAATTAACTTTGTTTCTGCAGTGCCTTTTCCAGGAAGATTAGGGTCCCCTGTAAGTAAAGTTGCTGGGCTTTTAGCCAGATATCGCTGACTGTTGTCAGTTGTTCTTAATTATATCTCCATTATGTTCCACTAAATATTTGTTGTAAACCTAAAGATGAGCTGAAAAGTTTGTTTTGAGGGGGGAAAATGCAGTTTAAGCTCCCAAATCATAGTAGCCATAGATATTTGTTATTCCAAAATAAACAGCCAAATTATTATTACTTGCTTGCATATTCCAAAATTAAAGTAGTCTTGTGCTTGTCACAGTTGGGATTCTTGCCCACTTCCCGATGCAGGGCTTTCTCTTGTACTCTGTCCTCTGTTAGAGGATTTTGTCAGCACTTCTGTAAAGAACACAGAGCCCTGTTTTAAGCAGCTTTCTAGTTGACCTCAATGCTTGAGGCCTCCTCAAAGCACAGAAGTGGGCCAGTTTAACTGGATGCGATATTGCAGTGCACTAGCTAAGCTAGTGCAATTTTGCACGTGGATGTCCACTTTCTTGTTGTTTAACATACGTAAGAGTGTCACCATGCAAAATTGCACTGGGTTAGTGAACTGATGCAATGTCACATCTTTAGGTAAGCTGGGGGAGCTTATGTGGATGGGGTGGCCTTGGTGGACCTTCATCTGCATGAGCTTCTTGCTGCCTCTGGGTGGAAGCACAAAGGAATATATGAAAAGAAGACTAGGTACTTATCTGGATGAGGTGGAGATTTTTACTGATAAGAAATTTAAAGCCTGTTAAGGTTGCATCTTCTAGTGAGGAAGTGCGTTGAAGCTTTTTCTCCTGTGGGTTTTCGTCAATGCGATTGTGCTCATCTAGACATGCTCAGTTCTTCCTTAATTCTCCAGTAACCTTGGGAGGAGAAGCTTCTCTGTCTTTTACTATGAGTTGCCTTTTTTGGGGCTGTCAGCCATCCCAGCACTGGACTTCCGGGAATGAAGCAAAAAAACTCTGTAACAATGCTTGGTGAGGCTGGTAACTCGGATTACACACTGCAGGGATATAACAGATCCGAAGCAACCATAGTCAGAAGAATAATGGCAGAAGAACCAATGTCAGAGCCTGCATTAGTGAGATGTTTCCCAAGGGCACAGGTAACCTAGCACCTCTTTGCTGCTTTAAAATTGCAGGCCTGTCGTGTGTGGCTGTGAATGGTCGAGAAAGGCTGTAGTGGCATGATCAACAGAAATACAGATCTGTGACTAATGTTAGAGTCCTTTGAGCCTGTTCAAAATGTCTCCAACAGCAACATTAATAACAAGCCTAATTTTGTGTTTATTTTGACTGTAAAAGATAAAAATCAGACATTTTCTGAAGTTCTTGTGCTGTGTGTCCATAAAGCTGCACTATCTCTCCTCTTTTCTGTCACACAAATCAATAAAAGCAATTTACGAAAGAAATAGAAAATGTGATTAGACTGTGATATTGGGCAAATTTCACCCCTTGCGGAGCTGCATGGAAGTCATTGGAGTTGCATTAAGGATCTGTTTGCCGTCTTGTGCATTCTCATGTTGCATGTACGTAAGCTGCATTTCCTCCTTTTGCACCCACTTTAGAACTAATTGTATCTGGGGCAGGCTGATTTGTCATGATGTAGGAAAGAGTCAGCTGAATGTCAGCATAGTCGGTGTTTTTGTATCTTCTTTTTTGCTGCTGTCCAAATATAGATAATAAGGACTTAAGCCTTTTCTGCAGTGCTAGTCTATGCTTAAAGTTGCAGGTAATTTTCACCATGAGGTTCTATTCCGGCTCTAACACTAACTTCCCTCAAAACAAATCACCACGTGATCAGTCAAATTTCACAACACAAAGTGGCTTTATCATTCCAGCTTCATTAATAAAATAGTCTCGGGCTTCAACACACTGTGATGGGAATTCCAAAACTCTAATGTATCATGGAGCTGTAGACCTTTAAAATGAGCTGTTAAGATTTTTACTAAATGATATATATCAAGAGCAATCAGTATGCATTCAATGGCATATTTTCACTTTGGAGCAAGTAATGGATTAGTATTCAGTTCTGGTGAGTATTGCGAATAGGATGGGATGGTAGAGAGTGATTATGACAGCAGGGAACTAGGCAGATCTTTCACTGCTAATTTCTAGTAATTTATTTTTTCCCCTCAAAGATGCATACAAGTTTTATACTAGAAAGATATAAAACATTGGGGATAGTAGAGGACGATTGGCTGAAATGCTTTCAACCTCTCTTATCAAGTTGATTAATTATTACTTTTTAAATGATTTGGGAATAATTTTACCCTTCAGTGGATTCCAAAAGATCATTATGTTGTATGTCATCTAGGAATGTGATGTAATGGTAAGATAAATATGGACAAATTGATTGTAGGGAGAGAGCTTTTCTTGTAACTGAATGTGCAATACCAGCGTGATCTGTGAGAGAGACCAGCTTATTGTTTTTGCCACGTACGGTAGTTGTCAGCAGGGATCCGGTTCTCTCCTATTTAAAAAAAATTCCCAATTTTCAGATTTAAAAAAGTAACCCCAAATTTACATTTTTCTGTGATTAAAATGAAACGCCACCAATAGATAGTGCTATTTCAGTTTTTAGAATACAACTTCAGTTTTATTCTAAATTCCTGTATCAACTGTAATAGCTACATCCTGGATATTGTACAGGGGTGAGGCTAGCAAAACACGTAGCAGAATTATTGCAGACCAGTGAAGTCCTCTTAATGTCATTAGAGTGGGCTATTTGGTGTAGGCTTTGTCTACACTGTAAACTGACTGCATGATGTCTTTAAACAGGCTGTGCCTTGTTGCGCAGGCTGTTTCCTAAATCAGAAGCAGCGTAGGCACATGTGTATGGCATCACACATGAGCTGCTCTCCTGCGTGTAGAAATACGCCTTACACCATAGGGAGCAGCCTGGTTGGAACAGCACTGCACGCTTGAGTGCTGCTCCGGAGCCCGGTTGGTTCATGGTGTAGGCATGGCCTTAGTGGATCAGAGTATTGAAATTAATCTGATATGCCAAATGAAATAGCAGATATAAATTAAGCCTCTGCCCTTGAGTTTATTCATCTTTCTATAAATCAGTCCATCTAGACGCAAACACTTGACCAGCAGGAAAAAAAGAAGCCGCGTACATCTGAGACAACATATCCAAGCATTGAATATTTTGTTTGTCTAACTATTCAGTAGAGGCAGAGAGGCATAGAAATAATTTGAAATTTTATGTTAGGAAACTCTGACTAGAAGCCAAGAACATTTCACTTGTCCTGTATCAGGATGGAACAGACTGATGTGATCTGTGAAATGGAGTTTCAGTTATTGCCTTCCAATCAAGGAGAAGAAATAGGCCAGTTTGACTGTGATTGATAAAGTTTGTCAAAATTGTGAAAACAAATCTGTTCGCTCAATGCCCTCTCTTGTGGTTTTGTTCAGGCAAAGATCTCTTTATTTAGACTTGGGAGGCATATAAGAAATATCTTGAAGAGTTGAGCTTAATTAAGGACAGGCTTGAAGTCGTTTTGAACTGAAAAGCCCAGACTGGCTCCTCTGTGCCTGTTGCATGTCCTTGGCCCAGGAGCAGAAGAAGAGGCAGTAGTAACTTTAGCTCACTTCTGTGGCTCCTAATTCTGTGAGCTGGTGGTGAGCCCCAAACCGTGCTTGGTTTCACACGGAGTAGATCTGGGGCTGCTTTCTCTTCCACCAACAAACTGTAGGTATAGTGCCGCAGTTGTCTCCTTTCCTCTGCTCCTAGGTGTTAGGAGCCGGGAGTGGATAGCAGAGGAGCAGATAAAGTGACTTCATTGTGCAGCGTACAGGGGCTCCTGAAGGGATTAGTTTAAGCCAGGTTTATAGCTGTCTTGCCCTGCTAGGCTGGGCCCAAAGTTTGACCTGTTGCTTATTTATATTCTTATATAAAATTAAGGTGCACACCTTGAAGAAGATGCACTTCATTCAGAAGCGTAGGGGTGTCCTTCCCACTCTTGGTGAAACCTAGTTGTTGAGTTGCTTAATTACTCCCTGATTTGCCAAGAACAGTCTTTCCCTTGTGAACCCTTGAGTACCTTTCTGTTTTAAAATGGCTGCGGTGTTCCAGCCCGGAGGTGCTTACACTTCATCTGTTGTGAAATGATTTCTGTGCAATGTTTGTAAAGTGCTTTGATATCCTGTGCAGATGAAAGGTGCTATATAAATGCAAATTTCATTCACTTCATTTCAATTTCATTTAATAAATAAATAAATTGCTCAAGTTTTTAGTGGGAAGGGCAATCAGACCCATCACTGAATCTATATTCTTGGATATACCTGTGGAGAAAGGGGTTAAGGCCACTGATTGTCTTTCGGAGCCTAACGGAATTAATTTTCACACGTACTGAAAACACTTTTTTTTTTTTTTTTTTTGTTGCAGACAGAATAATAATGAAACGAGTCAGGAATCCTCTAGCTCTGTTTATGTTGTGCATGTCACCCCTATGAATTAGGTAAAAGAGAAAATATGCAGTCCTAAATTAGCGTTTTAATTAATTTTCAAAGCTATTTGCTGAATAAACTGAAATTTTAATTAAAAGTTGCAAATAAAGGAACCAGTTCACTTGAAAACTTTATCAAGTTTTTTCCTTTTGCCTAAAAGCATTCGGTGCTAATAAGGATTTCTTTCAGAGAGTGAAATTCAACTTAATAGTAAACAATGAGAAACTGTTGCAGAATATAAGAGATTATTAAGGCCTTCATTTGCTGTAAAGTTTCCTTTTAATAGTTAAATTGTTAGAGGAAGTGCAAGTGGAGAATACTAAAATGTCACTGGATAGCATCTGAAAACTGATGTAATAGGAAGCAAAATCCTAGCACATTTGTTTTTTTTGCAATGATTTCATTTTCTATTCCTGCCATAATACAACCTACTTTTGTGAATGTGTTACAATACTTTATTCAGTCATGGGAAAAAATGAAAATTTTGAATGGGTAAGAAATATTTTGTGGCCCTCTTTGCTCCACCCCCCAACAACAGCAGCCCTAAGGCAGGTCTTTAAAAAAATACTGCATGCATTTTGTCTAACAATATATTTACTTCACTTACTATATATATGAGGGAGTGAAATGTTGAGGATCATCGTTCCCTTCTTGGTAGGAGGAATTGGATGGAATGGAGAAGCCTTACCATGTTTTGATCCCCTGCTTAACTTTTTGAATGACCTAGCTTTTGATAATGAGCACCAGCATTGCAGAGTAGATAATGATGGAGGAATTACTTTCTCGCAAGAAAAGGGCTTCTTAAGTATGCCTAATGCTGTAGGGATAATTACGCTTCTCCCTAAGTGAGAGAGATTTAGTAAACTTATGATTGGTCAATTTGCAAGATTCTCTTCTTAACTTCAGTTAAATTTCCGGTTTTTTTTTAAGAGACCGTTAACTTCTGGAAGCGATGAACAACAATGGATTTCTTGTTTCTTCTTTATACACCTTTTATACTCCAAGCTAAAACTCTGTCTGTTTGCTGTTAACAAAGCTAATGAATTATCATGAATTATGTGGCATGTGGTTTGTATAGCTAATCTCTCTTTTCAACACGCCTGTTGTATCTTTTTTCCAGTGTCCATTTGGTCGGCGCTTACCTTGTGATATCTATTGGCATGGAGTATCGTTTCATGATAATGATATATTCTCAGGTCAAGTCAACAAGTTTCCAGGTAATTGTCCTTGCGTTGTTAGTTAAACAGTTGCTTTTAAAAGATGATCATTTAACTGTTATGTGTACCACAAATGACACAGGCAGCCTCCGTGTGTGGCATGCAACAGATTGGGCAGGGAGCTGAAAGAAGAGCAGGGAATTGGGCAGAGGAAGGGGATCGGAGTGGCATTCAGGGAGGGTCCGGAGCTAAGAGAGTCTTCATTAATCAGAAAATAGATTACATTTTTACTAGTAGATGTTTAGAATTGTGAATCCAAAATGATGACAAAGGCAGAAGGGAAATACAGATCACCCATATTATGCGAGAACCAGATCCAGGGTTTTTTATATCTGGACTCCAGTGTCCACCTAACTGATGTCCAGATGAAAAAGAAAAAAAAGCATCAGATCAAATCCTAGTCCCAAAGAAGGGAATGGCACAACTCATTGCTGTCACCAGGACTAGGATTTGCCCCATTGTACTATATTCTTGATGTTTGGCAAGCCATATATCAGAAAAGGTTCTTAAATTGTGGCTCATACCTTATAAATCAATAATAATTAATCTCTTCCTAATATGTGGTATGAATGCCAGAATGGATCAAGGTTTTAAGCAGACACTAAGGCTGCTTGAAGAGTGGAGTAGTAGATGTATGCATACATTAATTAAAAAACTCGAACATTAGATTATGATGAAAATGAAATGGAGAAACAGTTCTTGTGCATTCTGTAACATCAATACACATGTTGCCTCTGCAGGTTCTTTGGCTTTTGTTTTGCTTTTTTATGGTGGAAACAATCAATTTTATATTGAACTCTGGTCTGTTTCTGGGAAGAGCTCAGAGCCCAGTTCCTTAGATGGATTTTTTAATATTGAAGAGTTCATGTCAGCTCTCATTTTATTATGACTATTCTACTTTTTTAAGCCCCCTTATTTCTCATTTAATCCCAGTCTAGATCCCACTAAATAAGAGCTTAGAGTTTAGGGTATTGACTTATCTAAGCCCTTCACTTCAGATTTATTGCAGCGGTTAGTATGCTGAATGAGAAACTCCAGATATAGAACTTTATGCTCCACTGACACTGACTTTTTCCTGCTTGTGGACAATGCACCTACAGCTTGTAAAATGCTGTAGTTTTCTGGTTGTTTAAATCTCTTGTCATGTGCAGTATCTACCTGAGCTGTATCCTGTGTTCATGTGGTAAGCAAGAAGAAATGAACTGATCAGCGAGGCTAGAGAGATACGGAAGTCCTTCCATAATGCATTGTAACTCCCAGGAATGTTAACAGGACCCAGTCCTGTGATCTTTTCAGCACTTTGTGCAATTTTTCTTGTCACTTGCAACTTCCAGTTATTTTTTTTCATGGGAGTCTAAGGCAATTGGAAGGATGAGGCGATTGAACAAAATAGATTTCAAAGCTGCTTATATAAAAGGAAATGTTTTTATTTCTAACATAATTGTTGCAATGATGGTATATAATGAGAGAGAATTCCAGTGTCTGGATCAGGTGTTGTCTTCTGTTTCTGGCATGTCAGCAAAATAAGGTAAAAATTCCTGGCTGAAGCAATATGTTAATCATTGTTTGGACAAGAATATTCCTTTCTTTATTTCCTGTGGCAGTTTGGACAGCTAGCTTATAGCTTTCCCAAACATACAGTGCTGAGTGCAATGCAAATAAACCCCCAAGGAAAACTTGCCCAAGGAAAATTTTCCATTACCACAACTAAAAATGTGCAGCTTATATTGAAAACAACGCCCATGCCTAAATGTATGGTAAGTAACAACATACCAGCTTGCTTTACTATGCAGAGCAAGGCCTAAGTGAATAGTTTTCAGTGCTTCCAAGCACCGTATTTTATTTTCCCCAGGTATGACAGAAATGGTGCGTAAAATTACCCTGAGCCGGGCCGTGCGAACAATGCAGGATCTGTTTCCTGAAGAGTACAACTTCTATCCCCGCTCCTGGATTCTGCCAGAAGAGTTTCCCTTCTTTGTTGCTGAGGTATATCACTTTTCATGGTGCTCTCTGAACAATGTTGCCAGCAGGCTGTTGTGGCCTTGTCATTCCTTATTACCTTTTGTTTTCATTTATTTGTTAGATTATTTAAAAAAAAAAAAAAATGGCGAAGTTGATTCTGGGGAGTATATCTTTTTATCTTTTTCCATTTGCCTCAGATCAGGTGGGCTTGGTGAGCTGCCTTTGCTATGCTGTAGAAATAATAGCAAGAACACTACACCTCCCCCTTGACAACAAACGTCGTGTTTGAAATTAAAGCCAGCAGAAATGCAAGCCCCTTTCTTCCTATGTATTTTACTGGGCTAAGAACGAAAGAGTATTGGGAGGTCTGTGGAATGTGACATCTCACCAACTTCATTATCTCTGAAGTCTTTTTAGTTCATCCAGGCTGTTGTACATGAATCCTTCAAAGCTGAGTTTCTTAACCTGTATATTTTATATTGTATATTCATGTCTTCCTGCATGTGGAATGAGTGTCTGAGTGTCCTGCCAGACGTGTGTTTCTTTTTTAAATACTCCAAATTTAATAAAACTCTTTTTCATAAAACCCCAAACTAATTAAATTAGAAGTTGTGTAGCAGTTTCTGGTTCTGTTATAAAATACTGTATACGTTTGTTTTAACGCTGTCTGGGTTACCCAGTGCATCCTTGCATTCTGCAGTATCCTCCACTTGGAAAAGTGAGCGGAAAAAGGTATGGATTTTATTAGATCTCTACAGTGTGTATGTCACTTTACTGCCAATGGGGTTATTGTATTAAAGAGAAACCAGAGGTCGCCCCCTAATACGTACTCCTCAGACATTTGGGATGATTTGACTGAAACTGTATTAATGACTGTGAAACTAAATGAATTTTGTACAGTGTCTTTAGCTTTGTTACTTCAGATACAAGGTAGCTTGGTAAACAAGGGTGTAAACTACAGTCAAATTGGGGATTCTAAGAGCTGAGCAAAGAGAGCTTCGGGCTAAACTGCCAGAGTGCTGCACTGTGCTTCCAGCTAGGATTCCTGTGGGAATTCTGCTGGTTTTTAATTATAATGCAGTAATTTTTTTAGGGGGAGCAGCACTGCAAATGTCTCCTAGCACAGTTCAGTTTATAAGAGCAATGTCCATGCTGTCAGCAGGTGGCACTGTACAAAAACAAATAACACAATAAGCTCTCATTGCAGTGGAGAGGGTTTTTGGTTTCCATTCCAAGAACAGCAGATGTCCAACAACACATTCCTCAGAGTTTCCTTTGCATATGTTCTTCCATCTGTATTTGAGAAAAGTATAGTTCTTGTTATCAAACATTATATTTTTATGCTGTAAGAGTTTATGTTCTACTTAAAAACACAAGAGCACAGAATTGAATAAAACTCTGCCACTGTGTAGGTCTATGGGATGAGACTGGGGGTCCTAGTCCCTCAGAAGTTCCAGGAGGAGTTCTTTAAGCTTTGCTTATTTAACTGTTGTATTTAAAAAATAAAAAAACCTGCTGCAGATTTGAAGTCTTCTTCCT
>JAGPOW010003310.1:23585663-23618580 GCA_030014935.1 Caiman crocodilus | reverse complement strand
TTTTTTTTTAAGAGAAGAGGAAGAAAGTTGATTTGCATGAAATGTCCAACATCACAAGTGACCTTCCAGAACTGTAATTTGGGCAGGTCTTGCCAGAAAAATAGGCACAGGCTATGATTATATTAGCAAACTCTATCATTACAGTGAGAATAACCACTGAAGCAGCAATTTACCAATTAGTGTCTACATCTACAATAAAATGCTTTGCTGATAAATACATCTCAGACTTTTTTTTTTCCTTTCCCACAGCAAGGAGCCACTAAACAGCAACAAATATGTATCCTAGTCTCACATAATAACTAGATGAATCCAGTGGTTTCCTCTGTAGAAGAGCAGTGGGTTTTCATACGTGCTCATAGTCCCTTCCAGTTTGTTAATAGTCTCCAAAAGGCAGCATTCAAGGAGCCATGTGCCATGCAAATCATTGTGTTTGGTGAAAAAGTATTGTAATGGGCAAAATGAGAGATTGTGAAAATACAGGCAGTTTAATTTCCTTTCCCTTTCCCTCACCCCCACCAGCCACATAGGAGTGACAGGTGCCTGTTACTGAATAATCTGGTGAACTGGAGATGGTGGTAGTCCCAGGTTACCCTCTTTTCCACAGTCGGTATTCTGAACGAAGTCAGCTAAAACACCAAGTTGCATCAACCAGTTAAGGGCAAGCAAGTGGTGTGTCCACCGAGATTCTTCCATAGGGGGACCCTCTGTTTCAGAGGTCAACTTGTAACTATTTATTATGCCCAGAGGATGCTTAGATGGCTCAGCAAGGCCAGGTGGCCATACCAAAGAAACCCTTGAAGAAATCAGGGTCCTGTCATGGGAGGTGCTGTATAGATATGCTGGAGAGTCCCTATTTCAAAGAGCTTATTATCTAAGCAGACAAAAAGTGTAAGAGATGAGTGAGGAAGTGAGGCACGGACCATGTCAAACAGGAAGTCTGGGCAGAGCCAAGGAATGACCCCAGGTCTTTGTCTTAAGGAAAGAATGATAGGAATGGTATTTCACCATTAAGTGTGGCAGCCTGCCCACAAGTAGTTAAAGTTGTGTATTAAGACTTTGAGTGGGAATGGGGTTTTGGCCTGCCTCTTCTGCAGATGCACCACCTCAAGTGTGGGGGTGAAAAACAAAGAATTTAGGTAATCTTCCTGGGCTGTCCTGTGCCATCGATCAGGTAGGAGAACAGTCCTTTTGGATGGATGCAGGATCTACATAGTGCATAGCAGGAAGCAGATTCTCTAAAAGGCACTGGAGAGGGCGAAAGTAATGTTGTATTGTTTGTTATGCACAGATTTTAGGGTTTGACATTCTCCTAATGAAAAACTTGAAGCCTATGTTACTCGAAGTAAATGCAAACCCCAGCATGAGAATAGAACATGAACAAGAGGTAAGACCTTTCAGCTTGACAATGACTTTGGAATATAATTTAAGTTTGGCTTTTTTTGGTGTGGTGTTTTTCATGAAAGATGAAAGCTGTCTGCTAATATGAAACTGGTAAGGTTCTTTGTAATTTTTTGCTTTGCAGTCACTGCTAATCTTATACTCTTGAAACATGACTTATTGGAATTGTGAAAGCTCTCCATCATCTCTGTCGTAAATATATTTATTCAACATCCCTTGCAGTTGAATTTAATTATATTTAGGGAAATGCTAACCATTTCTTGTTTGTTTTTTGTACCTAATATAAATGGTAAAAGTGGTGGCTATGATCTTTTTCTCCTCCCTTTTTTTTTTTTTTTTTTTTTTTTTTTTTTAGGGGGCTTGACTAAACTTGTCATGTCATCTTGAGCGTGTTAAAAGATCATTTTTATTGAAGTATTCTGTCATTTGTCACTGTATATTTAAAACCTATGGGCTATGATTAAGACTTCAGCAGCAATATAATAAATAGGCAGCAGTTCTGTACTGAACACTTGTATCCTTTTGCAAATTAAAGCTTTCTCCAGGGGTGTTTGAAAATGTTCCAAGCCCTGTTGATGAGGAAGTGAAAGTAGCTGTGATCAGAGATACTCTTCGTCTAATGGATCCATGCAAAAAGAAGAAAAAAGATAACCTGTAAGTATTTGGACTTCCTTTTCATTTTGTCAGCATGATCTAACCATAATCCTAATATGAAACAAGTCTTTGGGGTTTTACAACCTCCCTCTTAAACTTTTTCAGTCTTTAGAAAAGTAGTAGAATGTGGTGTAGGAGGTACTGGTCTAATTAAGTCTCCTCCACGGTGGCTTTTTCACACTTACTATGGTGGTATTTGATGAGTTTGTTATTTTAATAACTTGAATGGATATTCGAGCAAACAATCTGCTAATCCACACTTGTTAGTTTATAAATTTGGTTCCTAGGCATCATCACTGATTCAGAGTCTTGAGACAGGTTTGCATGTTCATTTGTTTTTGGGTTGTGTGGTATGCTGATAAATGACTCGCCGTATCTGAGCTGAAATATGTGAAAATTTTATGTAAAATTGCTCCTTTATTGTAATGAATGGATACAGGGTTTTTAAAAACAACTTACTGTATTCATTGGTCGGTAAGTGGAATATAAGCCTTGCAATGGACTAAAACAAAGGGGGCGCATCTACACATTGCTGTATGGCGCCAGTGCTACGATGCCTTTTGGAAGTACTAAAGCATGGTGCAGTATGGGCAGTTACATAATTAGCATGCCACTATGGCGACGTAGCTGGTGATCACGTGGAGACCCACATGATCACTACGTTGCTGTAGCACACTGTACGGCATCACAGCACATCACTACATCTTCATAGGGCGGTGACATAGAGGCATGTCCGGGGAGCCTTTCTGAAATGAGTTGCATCCCATACAAACATCCTAGGTGTCACTGGGTATTTATCTTCACTATGTTGTTCTTTTGTGTATATATCTATACTTAGATAGATAGATATATACACAAAAAAACAAGTGTATATAGATATATAATGAAGATATATGCTTCTGCAGTTAGGTTGACAGTCAACCACAGGGAGGGGAAGAGAAATAGGTCATGGGATCTTGAGTTTCCACGCGGCCATCGCTTTGGGAGGCCTCCTATTTTGGCTGGCCTTGGTATAGAACGAGGTAGGAGATTCCTTGTCAGTATAAAGAGAATCTTCTTTGCTTTTTCCAGCTGTATGTAATAGTCTGCCCTCAAGATACCATATAATAGTTTCTCTTCACTATTTTAAAGTAAGAACTTGCCTGGTAATGGGATTTTGTATTGGAGCAAAAGTGATTCAGCTTGCACAGAAGTGTTTATGGTGGGGCAAGATTAAGAGGAAAGCACAGTAACAGTTTCTGTTTCAGTGAAACCCTCGTTTTAAGCAATTCCTCAGATTCATGTAAGAGGGAGTGGTTTTTCACTTTTTTCACTTGCCTGTAGGCTCATTTCTACCTTACAATATCTGCCTTGTCATCTTCATGTCACTTAGCAGGAACTTAAACATGTCATTCATATTCTATGATGATTTCAAGGACAGTTTTACTATCCTGGTATTGAAAGAAATAGCAGAAAAAGTAGAGTTGATATGAAGGTACCTTTTGTACAGCTGGTAAACTCATAATATTTGACTTTCCACAGAGCCATGTGATTTTGAGGAAGCCTTTCTTTAAAGTATAGTGTTTTTAGGCTCATTTGTTGCTGTGCTTAGTAGTCATGCTGACATCATGAAGCAATCTTTCTCTGGTTTTGGCTATATCAAATGTTAACTCTTAATATTAAGTATATTTCTGGGCTGAAAAATGGATCTCGTTCTTTATGTAGCCAGCTGTATCCTCTTTTGTTTAATCACTGGTTATTCCAAACATTTAATAAATATATTTAAGCATGGGATAAGAGATTAATGTACAGTTACAAATAACTCAGTCAGCGGAGAACTGCAATATGTGCTTCGGATGTTTGCCCAAATGAGAAATCTTTTTACAGCACATTTTGACTGCAAAATAATTTATAACAGGATTATCCTGTGATGAGATAAACTATTGTCTCTCTTTATGTACTGTATCTTGATCTGATAATTGCATTTCCCTGCTAGAATGTCTTTTCTAGAAGGATTTCAATTGATGATCAAGATGTTTTCATTGAAAACCGTTAATTGACGGTAAGCTTGCGTTCGGACTTTATATGAGTTTCTGGACTCAGGTGCTAGGATATCAGTACGACACAGTTGAAGAAATCCATTGCCCAGTGGAGACGGGCATTCAAAGGTTGAACAGAACTGTCTTAGAGACATTGCCGGTGCTTCAGGGTAGCTGATTGTGTGAGGAGTGGCTCTTTGTGCAAGCTTCCGACTCTGGGGCCTCATTTGGATCACATTCACAAGGTTTAAGCCAACTGAAAAACACTGGCCTAAAACACTTGTGGGAAAGAAATCAAGCACCAAATGCCTTTGTGCTGTTGTTAATAGCAAACAGTTTGCTGTTTTCCTTTTTGTCTCTCCCTTTCTGCCCATTTCAATACATTTCAGTTGGTTCTAAAAATGTGCCTCCATTCTCTTTTTCTGCACATCCCTACCAGTTGCTACGAAAAGCTGGCATTTGTGTTAGGGGGCAGTTTGAAGATCAGGGCAAAATAAAGTATGAGACCCAGGGGATTAAGCAATGTTATCCATTCTTTGCAGTATCATTGCTATTCCAGTTCCTGTTGACTGCATGTTTGTAACCTGAGAGCAGAATTTGGCTGCTTCAAGCCAGACAAATGACATGCACAAGCCTGTTTTGAAAGCCACCCATTCATCAAACACCTTGGAGTTTAGTTTTAGTGAGAAGTTGTTAATGGACATTGATTTAAATAAAGTTTAGCATGGGATGTAACGCCCAGTTTGAACACTTGGGGAAAAATTGAGAGAGAAATCACTAGCTGCAAATGAGCTGCATCTTAGACAGGTGAATATTCTGCTGTGGGGATGGATTTGATTTCCCTCTAATTATTTCCTAGATTAAAATAAATGAAGCATCAAAATGAAAGTGAGTTTTAGAAATCATCCCAAAGCACTTCATTATCAGGAAAAATTAATAGGTCAGAAATATTCTGTAGTTTAATTTTTTTTTGGGTTTGATGGAGCTTTGATTTTTTTTTTTTTTTTCTATGAAGCGATATACTACATTGAAACTGTGAGTTATGCAGAATCAAAGCAGTGCATTTATTAAGCTGTACATCTTACTGAATTTCTCTGGCAACATTCAGACTTCAGATCCACTAAGAGCCAATTATTACCTTCACATTGCCAATAATTAGCAATTGAAAATGTAGAGCCATCCAGATGGGGTTCAAGTAACTATACTTAAGTACTTCTGCTAACTATGGTTACAACGTGTGTACTGAATTTAAAACTTGCTTAATGTTACGGTTCTTCACTTTTTCAGTTGAGAACTCATTTGCTGTGTTGGGTTGGACCAAAGGGCCACCTAGGCCAGTATCCCTGTCCCTGACAGCAGCAAGTAGGAGGTTCTTCAGTGTAAGAAACAGGGCTAGTGATCCCTCTTCTGCTGTACCTTTTGAATTAGCAGTAGTGAATCTGCAAACACTTATGCTTACAATTCAAGCACATATCCTGTGTAAATACGTATCTAAAATTACACAGGTGATTATGTGACTGGGGGTCCATGTCGTATCAAGTGGCAGAGTAGATTTCTTTGTCATCTCAAAGTGGTGCTGCTTGTTCCTGTATGCCACAAAAAATCCAGGGCCTGGCGTGGGCAGTGCTTGCAACACGTTCTGTTTAATCCTGGCAGAAATCCTCGTGAAAGTTAGCTGCTCTGCTTTGTTGCACTCCAGTCCCTTTGTTAAAGGGTGGTTACAGAAAAATTTCTGGAAGAGCTATGCAGATGGGAGAGGAAGGAGCTAATATACCGCTTTGAGATCCCAACCTACGGGTTTGGAATTTCTCTTCCTGTGGATCCCCAGACAGCTCGATTAGGAATGTATGCATGGTAGACCCGAGCTTCAACATTTCCTTACTCCCGAGAAGAAAAGCGAGTTGCAGCACCGTAAAACTTCCTTCAGAATACTCCAGAATGCTAGCCAGTATGTGCTATTTGACTGTGACTAGGGAACAAAAAACCCCCCAAAAAACAAGGGAAAGTCTTATCACAATTAATGCAGATGGCTGCTAATCAAATGCATGCTTTTGTTGCTGATTTCTCTCCTTTTACTCTCTCTCTTTTAAAAAAAAAAAAACCAAAAATGTGTCTAGCTGAAAAGATAATGGTAAAGGGTATGGAGAAATGCTCTTGTTAGGAATTTGCAAATAAATTCTCAAGAGCCAAAGTAGCAGGTTTTCATTTTGCCCTAGCTTTGGTTTCCAGGCCTAATCCTCTTTTCTGTAGGCATCCTTAATTCAAAACCAGTGTTTCCCTCACAATTAGGAGAAATAAATAAATTTAAATAAAGCATTAATGAAGCTACTAATCCGTTAGTTTCATTTTGTGTGGCAGTATTGTTGTCATTGATTTTAAGGTCTGAAGGGACCATTGTAATCATCTAGGCTGACCTCCTGCATAAAAGCAGCCATAGAGCCTCACACGCTGGGTGCATCTACATGAAACGTTTACTGCAGTCGGCTAATTAGCTGCACGGTTAGCGTCTCAGCCTCTACACATGCGCCTCTGTTAGGCTGGAGTAAACTAATTTACCCCACAGCACGATAATACTTATAAATGCAAGTACTATCCTGCTGCGGAGTGAAACTCCACAGCGGTGCACGTGCTGATGCTGGAGGGGCTGGTTGGGGCACGAGGGTGCTTCTGCATGGAGGCTGCCTGCCCTCTAGCCCTGCACTGGAGCACCCTCGTCCCCTAGCCAGCCCTGCCGCAGCACGATGACCCAGGGCCAGCAGCTCTGGGCTGGCAGGCTAACCTCCAGGGTCCTCTACCAACCGGGGCTGCTTTGATCTGTCTTCACATGCTATACATATATAAACGGCAGAGCTTATTGCTCCAGAGTTAATTGCTCCCAGACACATGTTCAAACGGTGTTCCCAAGAGCAATAAACTGCAGAACAATTGGCTCTGCTATTTATTCATGTGCAGTAATATTGTGTGTAGACGCACCCACCAATTCCTAAATTGAGTCAAATAACCAGTGGCCAAGAACCTGGATTTGGAACTCATCACTTACGGCATTTACAGATTTATCAAAACCTTTCATTCTTTTCTTGTGGGATGATATTTACTGAGTGAAAGGCCAGCAAATACCCTGTACTCTTGATTTCGGGTTGTAGAACCACTGCAGGCTTCCAATTCCAGAATTACAATTTAAGTAATGTGTTTTCCAGGTTTTGTTTAGTGGCCAAACTTAAGATATACTGAAAACGTTGGTCTCGCACCAGCTCAAATAGGTCAAAAGAAGAATTAGATTAACGTATTGAGGCTAGATCCATCCGGAGCTATTAAACATAAAGGTGAAGGGTGTAAGCTTGGGTGTATAAGGGTGTTGTCTTGGGACATCCCTAAACGTACAGCTGGGAGGAGCTGACATAGGATTCATCACTCTGCACATACCCTGTTTCGTATTCTCTCGCCTAAAGCACCTGCTACTTTGCTGCCATTGGAGACACGACATTGAGCTGGATGAATCTGCAGCCTGATCCTTATGTTCTTGTACAATATTTTTTCACAAAGCCGTCAGTGTGTTCTGCTGTACAAGATTGAATGTAGAGTCTGGTGTAAAACTGTGACAAAATGTGTATTTTGGTTACCATATTTGGGCTATACATGGCATCACTTAAACTTTTAGCCTTGTAGCATGTACGATTACTTTTCTGTATCTTGTGATATTAGTATGATGTGATTTATAAAGTTCCCTATGGGTCAATTTATTTTGGTTCAGGTACATTTCATAACCTATTTGAAGTGAAAAAAAATGATTTGATCTAATGGAAATTTACACAACTAAATAGATGGTCTAATGATGCTACGCCATACTGAAGTAAATCAACTTTGCTCATGTAAACAGCAGTTTAATTAAGATGATCATTGATGCAAATCACTGTTCAGATTGTGCCTCCAATTGAAAATCCATTTCAAAAGGTTTCGCAAACTTTTCCTTTTTTGGTACCTAATTTTAAGCCTCTGTAGCGGCAATAGTAAAAGGTTTAAATTAAAATGTTTAATAACCATTGCTTAATTGGAAGCAATTTATTCCTCTTCAAAAATGCATTGGTTTTGAGGACAAGAGTGTAGTCTTTTAGCAAACTTTAAATGTGAATAGCACATTTTGCATATTCTCCATCAGATGTTAGAGGCAGATTGTTTGACTGGTTTTTAATTGGGAGCCATGTATATCATTTAGAGTGTGTACACTTTAAACATCTTTTGAAGATCATTCATATTAGCCTTAGCTTCTTCCTTCCAGCACTAATGATTTGCTTCCCCGTTGTGTCAAAAGGAAATATTTGCGTCATAGTTTATTAATGCTAATTAGCCCAGAGAAAATAAAAGATTTGTTCTTCACAAAGTTGTGCTGTTATAGTAATCCATATTTATAGTTACTGTTTAAATCTTGGTGCTTATTCTGGTTGCCATTTACGATCATTTGAATTTATATCCTGACAGGAATATGCTGAATATTTTTCTATGAAGCTGAAAGCGTTCTCTTCTAACACGGGAAACATGCATAGTATAATGACACATTCATTATTATCGAAGATATGAACAGGTCATGGAATAATACCTGTCTTTCACTTAATAAAAATGATGAAAGTGCAGATCCACAAGTGTCATAATGCCTTTTATTCAGCACTAAAGTAACCAATGATGATAACAGAAATGAAATGCTTTAGAAACCAAGTGGAGTTTAATTTGTGGCTGTTACAAAGATGATCAATGCACTATGTCCATAAAAATGAGTGTTCATTATATGGTGTGATCCTGCTGTTGTACTGTTAGTCTGTATTACTTCTTGAGTGCTCATTGTCTGAAGAGACTACTGCCATGCTTTTCTGTTTTGAATGCAACCTTGAAATAAATTTGTGCTGTTGCAGTTAATTTTGTGTTCTCCAAAGATGCCTGCTACATGACGCTCCAGCCCTATTCTTTGGATGATATCACTCTGGCAAATGTCACATATGAGTGACTCTTTTGGAACAGGAAGGGTCACAATGGGAGATGTTTCAAGCTTTTTGGTGAGATTGATATGCAAGCATTAGTTGAAACTACGCTGTTCAGAGAGACGTGTTGCAATACTAATGTGCATCAGGTGTCCCTTCCCATCCCCTCTCCAAGCCAATATGTAGTTAGGAAGGAAATTTCAGTTAAGGATTTGTTGATTTTTCTGCGCAGAAAAATCAGAAAATAAGTGTGGGGTTCCCACCCCCCCCGAGAGACAAAATTGCTTCTCTTGCTGTGGGACAGCTTTGTTGGCCTCTGGGGGAGGAAAGATATCCCCTGGATTGGTTGAGTCTGGAAAAATGGATTTTTGTTCTTTGTTTGTGGACACTGTACTAAAGGTAGATATCATGACAACCTCCCTGAGCGGCTGCTGTGGCAATAAGTTATCTCAAGCTTGGGGGTTGTCAGATGGCAAGTCAGTTTTCCTCTGTTTGTGACTGACGGGCCTTGTCCTGCCCCTGAGCTGTGAGCCACTGTGATGGATCTGTGGGCCTTTCTACTGAAAAAGACAGTTCTAAATTTTTAGACACGTTTTTCTGTTGGGGTTACTTAAATTACCTTGTTCCACATCTTGCTAGTATAGTTAATGCCATGATGCTGAGAATTTATATGGCCTCTGATATTTGCATGCTGTATTTGCATTTAGCTTTTCAAAAAGCAATAAATCACCTAGGCTGTTGCATTTGTTTTATTTTTCAGATAATTTTCAGTCAGTTTCACAAATTTTCCCCTCCTGATGCTTGAGTAATGTTTAAAGGAAACGGAAATAAGGACTGCAGAAAGGCATCTCTGTGGGATAATTATCCTCGATTTTGATGAAAATAAACACAGTAGTCGCTGCCAAGAATTATTTTATCTCACTGTCCATATTTCTGAGATTCAGAATTTAATCAGTCTTCAAAGATGAAATGCTAGTGTATGTACTCATTTCACTGCCTTCTACCCCTCATTTTTCATTTTAAAGGTTTATTTAAACAGATTTGTGTTTTGTTACAAAGTATGCATTTTGGCTGTTGCAGTATACCATGTTTCGGCAGTCACCCAGATATTTCTACTCGTTGCATTGCTAGCTTCTGTAGAGGACAGTCTACCAGTCAGTAAGGAAAGAGGAGTACGAATTAATTTAAAAACTGTGCTGTTATCATGGCAGCCAGCTTTCCAAAACGTAACCGATTTTGTATCTGCGCAACTGGAAGCTGTCACGAATCTCTATGCAGACATCACAAGATGAGCACTCAATAAATTAATTTATGGGGAGAAGTCATTAATAGAAATACAACATAAGCCTGCAGCATCCCTAAGCAAATGCTGTGCTGTCAATCTGTAAGGGTGGCTGTACTTATTCAAGACAATAAAACCCTAGACCAGTGCACTTTGCTTAATGCTTTCCTTTTCCCTTTAGAGCCTCTGAACCCTAGTGCACTAGTCTGATGGTTTGTGTGAAAGTAGCACTTTGTCTGCTTTGAGCTGGGTTTTCTTCGGCCTGAGCTGGCTTTAACTACAAGCGTGACTCTTAGTATCCCTGCCTGCTCCTTTGAGCTGGCAGTCACTCATTTCTACTTTGTGCTCCTGACACACAGACCACATTCACTGACCAGTTTTGTGACCATCCTAGGGGGATCGGTCTGCAGGGAGCTGCTGGACCAAAATCTTATTTTGACCAAAATTTATAGCACAGAAGATTTGTAGCCTTGTATTACTTAGTTTTTAAGTTGCCCCCAGTAAAACTCACAATACTAGAATCATTCTTGCCATTAACATCTCAAAACTGTTTCCAGGAGGTCAGGTTCATCTGCTAAAAGTTCCTTCCTTGCTTAAGGAAGCCAAAAAGAGTCCTCAACAAGCCACTCGTCTCTGCTGTCAGAGCCATTTTTTACCCCCAGTTAATGCTCCTTTTTTCTCCCTTCAAGGAATAGTCCACTTCATCTCCAAAGAAGATAAATCTGCCGGGATAAATGGGTTTTACAGTTAGAGAGCTGAGCATGATATGGAAACCATGCTGTGAACACAATGGAATGAAACAAGAGAGAGAAAATTAGCAGTCATTTTGTACATTGGAGATCATTTAACACCAAAATCCCCTGGAGCCCATAGTATGACACCATGGTGTGCTGTGACATCCTGTTCATCCTTGTTGCTATGCTAGATTTAGAAATAGGTGTAATACACATTTAAGGTATTGAATCTATGTAAAATAAGGAAGAAAAGGCATGAATTAAAAGTAATGGAGCTGGTCATCACTGCAGTGTTTCTTGCGACTCCATTAGATGCAGCAGTGAATTAATCCAGTATTCAAAAGGTAGACCTTCTGGTGTCCTTTACCGGACTAATTAACAAACTGTTAAATAGTCCATTTGGTTTAAAGAACTGAGGCTTAAGATAGTTGAGATTTTTTTTTCTCTCTGTTGCTTAACACTTACGTTAAACAACTTCCACCTTTATATGCCCAGAACTGTTCTCAGCTATTGTATTGGAAGCAAATGAGTGTCTAGAAGTTCTTTAGGTCTGTGTTCTGCTTGGGTCCTTCAGCAGGACACAGGCAACATTTTTGGGTATCTGGTTCTTCCAACTTAATGACTCTCCTGAATGGCCTTTCTGAGCCAGAGATTAATGCTTCAATCTGTTCTGATCCTCATGAAAATCTTTGTTCCTTTGCTCTCCTGTAGAAGTTGGGTCAGGTTTCCAGCTTCTTAAAAAATCCCTATCCATCAGCTCTTCGTTCTACAACATATTTTTCAAGTGCAAAAATACTGTCCACACTACTGTATTCACACTGCTCGTTCTTACCCCATTCATTCTGGCAAGCAACTTCATAGGTGAGTAGGCCACGTGGAGGAAAGCATTCAGTATCAACCTTTTGTCTCTCAGTATCGTTTCAAGTTGACGCGCAGAGACGGTGACCATGGGTAACGTTCACAAGCTATGTCCATTAAGTCTTGAGAAGCACTGATCTGAGTGCTGTCTCTGCTGTCTTGCTCTTCCATTCCAACTCCTGCTTGTCACCTCCTTTTCCCTTGATGTTTACAGGTTTTTCAAATAGCTCCCATCTTCTGACCTCCTGCAAATCAATTCGTGTGAAGAGGAGGAACAGTAGGTGCTAGTGGTAGGGGGTCCTTTCACAATGGCGTTGAAAACCATTTAGTGGTAAGTGCCCCGCAAGTTGCTTACTGCATCAACAATTCATATGGTATTCAGGCAAAAAGTACAGCAGATAATTTGCTGCACATGCCTGGCAGCAATTGAATGATGATGACATTAGAGACAAGATCTGGTAATTGAGAGAGTGGGATCTGGACAAACATACATTTTAGCTACTTTAAAAAAAAAAGGGAAGGGCTGCCATTGAGGAAAGCAAATGACCTGATAATATCTAAATGTTTGCAGAAGCTTGGGCCTTGTAGTGATGCAAGTGAAAAACTCCCTCAATTTGACCTGGAATGGGGTTAAACTTAGTGTGGTTTTGCCACACTTGTATCCCTACCCGAGTGTGTAGATGCACTAACTGGCGCAACATAACAGCTTGTATCAGTTTTTATTGTTGATAATAATTGTTAGGTCTGTTTATGCCCAGGGATTGTTTTGTTTAATGGTCTTGCTTCATATTTAATCTGTTAATTTTTTAATGACCTAAGAATTTACTCTTCAGGTGCACGCATTGGGGCAGCAATGTATTTTCTTAAAAAAAAATCAGATGTGGCACGTGTATGCTAGAAATGTATTCAGCAATCCATATGAACACTTTTTTTTATCAAACCGTCAGGTTATTTTGTGATTAACCTTGAACTAAGACTCAGGAAATGCAGGTTAAGTTCCTGCCACAGACTTTTTCTGTGACCTTGAGCATGTCACTTAATATACTCTGCCTCCGTGCTCCATCTGTGAAATGGAGAATGTCCGTCTTGTCTAGTTAAATGGTAAGCTTTTCAGAGGAGGGGCTCTGCATTACTGTATCGGGGCCGGTTCTGCTGTGCACTGCACTTTGTAGACGTGTGCGCGGTGTGCAGCAGAACAGGCCCTGACACAGGTGCTGCTATGGTACAAATACTAATTATGAATAACCGTGGGCTGCATGTACTAATCTTGTGGTAAAACTTAATTTTCTGAAAAAAAACCCCTGAGATAAGATGGCATACTTCACTTGGCTTCTAGGACTGCTACTAATTCTTCCCAGAAGCCTTTTTTTGCCATCTTGGAAGTGTTTATCACTTTGCTTGTGCTTTTACACCCTTTCTTTTTTCAGTAATTACCGCACAACATACTTATGGGTATTGCCTGCACAACGTGTTATGTTGTATCCTTGCATGCCATGTTGAGCAAAGGTTCTTTTGGACATTGCAATTAAAAAAAATAATAAAAGGATGATCTCTTCAGTCCACACTTAGTGAGGTTATTTTCAGAAATTCATTCTCTACTTGACAGTTCTTTGCTCTTAATTAAGCAAATCGAGGGACTCCTGGAATGTCACTAGAGCTCACAGAAACATTACATGAACTGACTCTGTGCTTGGCAATAGATTCATTTGTGATTATGGCTATCTAAATTTTCACTGTTGTGTAGGAGTGCTGCTACCCTCAGTCCATTTTTCTGCAGTTTATTGTGTGCACTGACTTCTGTGCAGTGTCTTAAACATTTATTTATTTATTTTTTACATAAACTCTCTCTATAAACTCCTCCTCCTACACAGAGAGTACATCTAGTTTTATTTTAAATCTCTCAAATGACCCCATATTGAGGGACAGCTGGAAGTGCCTAGAACGTACCCAGCAAACAACATGATGACAGGCCCAGTTCATTTAAAAATTTTAATGGACAAGAATTGATGTGGGTTGCAGAATTTTAAAAGGTTCAGTTTTCAGCACTGAAATTAATTGGCCTAAAAATGTAGCATGCTTTTTCAGTAATTGGTATGCAGCAGTGCCCCTAGCTCTCGCATTTACCTCAGTCTGTTTTTATGTTATCAGATTGCAAATGGAGACCTGTTGTCCAATTAGGGTTGAATCATAATGTTTTGAGAAACAGCTAATCTAATTAATTTTTTATCAGCATCTGTTTTCCTTTTCCCCCCCCACTTTTTTACTCTAGCTCTTACTAAATATTAAGGGTTGAAAATGAACTATAGACTATTACCTTTTAAAAAATGAAAAATATACTTGTGTAATCTAAAATAATCAAAATACAGTAGCATTTAAATCACGTAGCTATTCATACACTTATTAGATTTTGAGTTAATCATTGAGAAGCCTTTTTATCTTGCTCTTCTTTCCCTTTAACTCTCAGAAGGAAAGCAACCCCAACTACTTGTCCCTTCCACTTGCCTCCTATACCCTTGCCACAAGTATCATCTGTAATCCATGAACGGTGCAGAAACTGGGGTGTGACCAAGAATAAATAAGAGAAGAGAACCAGGGCAGCCACTTGAAAGTGCACAGAAAGTCGGTGGGGCCGCAGGTGTCTAAAAGAAGGCAGAAGATAGTTTAGTGTGTATAGTAAATTGAGTGCAGGATTCCTTTATTTTGTGTCTTTAACGCTGAGTCTGAAGCAACAATGCAGGATTTTTCAAATCCTTATAACCAGGCATGGTGCTTAGTAAAGTAACTTAACTAGTCCTAGTAACTTCAGTGTTCCTGTAGTAATAAGCTTGACTAGGGAGGGCTTGTGGTATTGGGTTGTGGTTAACTTTTGGAAGTTGTAGACATTATTTTTCAGAAGCTTTTGTTCAGAAGTTGGCTGAATCTTAGGGGAGCTGTTTGTTTTCCTCTGCCAGATATGAACTGGAAAGCAAGGATATTGGAGCAGTCAAATATTCAATACCGAAATATTCCAGGGTAGAAGTAGTGCTGACACTGCAAAGTGGCTGTGCCGCCTCCTGCATTGCGCTTTCCTATTATTTAGTAGCCTATTATAAAGTATTTAAATTAAACTACCAATATTTTTCATTTAAAGCTGGATTTCGCATTAGAATTCATTAACTGTTTGCAAAGGATTTCTTTCACAGCCCTGTGATTGAATACAGGTTTTGGGGTTTTTTTTTTCAAATGTTAATAGTAATTTTAAATTCAGTATCAATAAATGCTGATGTTGCCCAATCTAGGCACCACAGGATAATCCTGCTGTCTTTACTCAAGCTTCAATACAGCAAAGTACTTAAGGCCATGCTTAGGTGCCCTGCTGAACAGGGACGCTTAGTTAACGGCAGGCTCAGCCTGAACTGATGGAAGCTTCCACTGAAGCAGGTGGACTTTCTGACTAAATGTCAGGAATCTGGCTGCGTGATATTTGTTTTCTTACCTGGTTTTATGATGAAAGCAATAAACTGTGTTTAGGCTTACTTTTGCAGAACTGTCATCTTGGGGCATTTGAGAGAGAGAAATCACTGTTGTCCTTAGGGTCCTTTAGTCTTCGCTTCTCATCCAAAGAAGGGTTTGCTTATCTAATGCAAGAGGCGAACCTTCGACGCTGCGAAGCGTCGGGGCTCTGGCTTTGCAGACTCAACCCCAACGTCTCTTCCGTTGGAAGAGGGTTAGCGTCTCTGGATTTAACAGCGGTTTAATTTCTAACTAATATTCAGTTTTATCTCTGGTTGTTTCTGGTCTCTCTGCCTCACTGGCCTGGGCATCCAACTGTAAAACAATATGTTTTGCCAAAGTGGGTTAATTTGGAAAAATTGAAAATGTTCAAACAGCATTTAAAATTTAGACTGCATTTAAATCCATATTGAGAGTGTCAAATACATCAGATCCAGCAGGCCAAATGAGTGGTCTGGGTCCAGTCTGCAGGCCAGATCAAGCCCACAGACTGGCCCCATGTGCTAGGTCCGCTTACAAGCTCCCTGGACCAGCCCTGTGTGCAGAGCTGCGTGTGGCTTTAGCCCAAGACCTATGGACAACTTAGCAGGCTGGATGATGGGGCTTCACAGGCCAGATCTAGCCCATGGGCTGTATCTCTAACAGCATGACTTAGATTGGACCCAAACTGAACCCAGTCGTGCTTTGTGAAGCCCCATTGAAGATGTTGGCATCCCTTCAGGGAGAATTGTAGCCCAGAATGCTTGTTCTACAAGGAATCTGAATAGCCTGTTGGGAAAGTAACTTTCTACCTATGAAAGTTATTCAATTAAAATGTAATTTGTCCCTGTTACTGAGAAGAAATCATTCCTTTTCTTCCGCACATATTCTGCAAATGCCATCTCATCTCTTTCTCAGCCATAATGTATTAATCACGGCCTGTCTAGTGCCCAAAAGGAGAAGAAAAATGAACAGATGTTTTCTCTGTTAAGGGAGCTGCTCCATCTTTATTTTTTAATTTCATACATTTTTAAGACTGAATGCTGTGTCTTCTTTTCAGGCTCTGGTATAATTTACTCCTTAGTTTTCAGCATAGAAAGGTTGCAGCATTTTGAAGTTAATGAAGCATGTTGCCTTGTGCCTTCAAACTTTAAGTGTGAGCCAAAGACTAGTGCTTTACTTGCAAAAATAGGCCCATTGATATTCTCTTAAATGGACTCCTTACATGAGGAAGGTGAATAGAGTTTAGCTCTGTGTGTCAGTGCATTGAACCAGGCCAACTCTCCAGCGCTGCAGATTCTTTCGGTGTGAGATTCTGCAATCAGCAAAAGGGGATCTTGGCTTCTGCTTACCACCATCATCTGCTCTGGCTTGCTAGGTCAATTATTTGATTTCTTTGGATGAGCTCTCCAGTGGTATGAAATGGATGTAGGTCCCTTGACTTGTACAAGCTAAAGATGCAGCCCGTCAACGGCACTTCCTGGCAGGTAACGCTTACGACTTCTGAGGTCTGACAAGTCGTATTATAAACCGCCAGTGTAAAATAGGTTCATGAGTGAAAGTTAGTTTACAGAATCTCATCTTAGGAGCATTATCTAAAATTCTGCACAGGGCTAATGACACTGTCTGAGTGAGGTTGTCTGGTGCAGGACTTGGTTTTTCAATGATTTGTAGCAGTGCCATCCTTGCAGCTGTTTAGGCTAAAATTTTCCATGCCTTTGCTGAATTGTGTGTGTGATTTATTTATTTATTTATTTTATTTTTTTTATTTATTTATTTTTGGAACATTTCAGTCAAAATATTTCAGCTGTTTTTGAGACTGGGGGGAAATGTGTTTGGCTCACGTTAAAGAATTCAGGCGATGCTTGAAGTTCTGTTACCTCTGTGCTTTGGAGCAGGACTTGACATTTGCCAGAAAGGTGACCTTTGTGCCAGGGATAAATGTCTTTTGCCATGATGAGGAAAATATACTCATATTTGACAGCTTTTTATAAGATGTTGAAAGAAGTGCAGTTAGACCCAGGCCCTGGAACTCCCCGTGTCCTTCCTGCTTGCTCATTCAGCTGAAGCAGTATGGAGGAGGAAGCTGCCTGGTTTGAGTAAAGAAGGAGTTATGCAGCGAGACAGGGGGACGGGTTCTGCTTGGGGGACCAGTGGCCTTGGAGGCAGGAAGAGGAAAACTGGGGCAAATAGATGGGGAATGAGCAATGGGGAGGCAGGGCAAGGGGCTGGTAGTGGGTACCGGCAGCTCAGCGGTAAGCAGTGCAGTAAGGTGAGACCAGTCTAACAGCCTGGCTGGACAAGGAGACTGATACTGGGAACAAGGTGGGGGAGAGACTAGGACTAACTTGAGGAGTTTGAATGGGTGAGATTATCGTCTCACCCAGCGAGCTCTGAGAAGAGCTGGGTTGGAGACTGGCCCAGCATGGGCATGGGCTGGGTAGCTTTCCATCATGTGGGCCACGTCCATTCCATTCATTACATGAGGCAGGGGCCATATGGGGGGAAAAAAATGGTTTCTCTAATTCTGGCATTTCTCTTTGAGTGTTCAACTTTGCAGCCATAACAGTTTTATGTGGGTTGCTGTGTGTGCTTTTGGCTCAGCTCATGCATATACATGTGTGTGGCTGTGTATAACAACACTGGGGCGGGGGGTGTTCTGGGGTACATATAGGAATGAACATATAGGCAATTCAGATGTCCTTTTGTTGTTATTCTTGCATGTCAGTTTGTGTTACTTGGAAACAGCTTTTACAATCTGCGATCAACACATGTGATCACAGATTGCTAAGGCCGTTTCCAAGTAACACAAACTGATATTCAGGGATGGGGGGGGAAGGAGGGATGGGAGGGAGAGGGAGAAAGCACAGTTTTTGAGCTCTTAGCTGTAAATAGGCAGTGCAGAGGGGTGGGGGCGGATAAGTCCTTTCGATCAGCAGCTGTGTGTCCTTGGACAGGAAACGCCAGGTGAAGGATGCAGCAGCAGGATCTGACCAGCTCACCCACTGAGTGGTGCTCTGGACTGTGTAACGCAGTGCTTGTTGTACATAAGCCTGTGCCGTCGTTTGCACACTTGACGTGGCCATGCCCGTAGCAACGTTGTTGGCCTTGACTGATGGCAGCACCAACTTGGAAACTGCTCTGCTTTTTAACTAAGTGGTGCAAATAGTCTATAATGTAGTTTAGGTCTTAATTGTTTGAATTGTCAGCAGTTTCTGGTATATGTAATGATTTCCCTTTTAATATGTGTGTACAATATGCATATCTATTTTATCTTGCAATACTTGTGCCTAGCCCATCAGTATCAAAGCTGGTATGAGTGAGGCTTTATTCTTGGAAAAACCGAGAATGCTTTAGATAGAAACCTTTTTAAATCCTTAGCTTTTTGTTGGCTTCCTAACAGCATCGTTCCTTCCTATCAGCCTCTTGCAATGGTGTTAATATGACAGGCTGTCACACAGTTGGGAGTCGGAAGAAAACCTAACAGTGGTCCAAGGTGGCCTTATTGAAGATGTGAAACTGGGCCTGGTGAGTCTCATCAGTCTAAAGTCAATAGTTCAGTGGAAGAAAAACACAGAACGCTCCCTGCTTCATTTAACACTGGAATCTTTGAATGAAAACTGTTAGTTTTATTCCTTAAAAAGATTAGTTGGGGGATTCTGATGATCTTACTGAGGGAAAGCTGTGAATTGTTTAAAATCAGTAGAAGATAGTACTATGACAATACATTTTATAAAGGGCTTCAAAAAAGAATTGAATTGGAGAGGCAAATACAACAATGTTTTAATGTAAGGCTGATTAACTGTTTAAATATGAATATTCAAGTATATGAGTTGTAGTACAGTAATGAAGAAAATTACATTTACTTTGAAAAGGTTAAACATTTAAGTGATGCCTGTTCACACTATAATGTTATCTTACCAGCCTGTCTTTTTACCCTTGAGTCCTGATGGAAATTATAGATCTCGAAACTGCCTTAGTATGTTGAATACAGTTGCATTTTATGATTTTTGTATGCAAAAGGAATGTTTTAATCATTGCATCTGCCATAAATGTATATTTTTATAGTAGTGTTAAATAATGTCATAACCATGATAGTCCAGGAAATATGTGAGAGGCAAGAATTTTTGTGGGTGATCTTTTTATTGAACCAACTTTTTATCAGTCTTTTAACGAACCAGTTGCATGGTTAGGCTAGACCATGCAGTTGATTTGGTAAAGGATATGACCCCCCCTCACCCCCCCCAAATCCTTTCCTCTTGTTATATATTTCTTGGAACTGCTTGCCGAATGATCTTATTTCAGGTAGTTACAGTACTGATTAGACTGGAGTCTGCGTCTGTTTGCCCACTGTCCTGGATAAGGAGAGAGCGTGTTTTTTATATATGATAAAGCAGTGTGGTATTATACTTGCATAACCAACTAAAAAGATTAGTTGGTTATGAAAATAAAACAGCCTGTGGTAAAATCGGATAAGAATCTGTGCTAAAGCAAACATGATACGAGCCATTGGTAATTCTCTACTGTGGGTTTATCAGACTTCCTGACACTTAAATAACTGAACAGAAGACATAGAGATTGTAGGGGACTTCTGGCCCAGGTTGCTGAGATCAACTAGAGTGCCAATTTAATTTCCGATGTGTCGTTCTCCATAGAACAGTCTTGCAGTTACAGGAGAGGAGTTTCTGTGATCTAGTAGATATTTTTCCCCTTTTCCTTTTGCACTGACCTTTTATGTCCTCTACCTGCGTTTTTTAGCTTCTATTTGTGGTCTTTTTGCTTTAGATTAGGGCCCCGTGTTTCCCCAAGTTAAGAGCCTTCCTTTGCTGGGAATAGCAAAGTCTGCTAGAAATAATTCTTTTCAAGTATAATGTCTGTGAGCAAAAGGCCAGGACCCTGTCTTACAAAAACATAGGCCCTTTTTATTTCTCGGGTCCCTGCCTCCCATCACTGAAAACAGCCTCTGTTTGTCTCGTGCACCTGAGACTGGTTTTGACTCCGGAGTTTCGGTTACATGAAGAGTGTGAAACTCTTGACCACAGCCTTGAATCTAGGTGGTTAGTCTACAGATATCTTCAGAAACTCTTAATATGGCTGTGGAAATGCAGCATATCCATTTTCTTCCCACAAGAATGGCACAGTTCATAAACACACTTATTTTAAAAATATGGCTACTGCAACCTAGACAATTTTATGATTAATAGATCAGCCAGGTGCAGGGCTAAGATGCATCACCTCACATATGAGAAAAGGCTACAAATCATTTCCATAGAATAGGGCTCCTGGGCTATATGCTATTGCCTTATTAATGCTGGAATAAAATGGAATGAATTAATGAACGGGCACGTATTATATACATAAGCCCCACTACAGTGTTTTTTAAATACAAATGTTCTGTAAGAATTAGCTATTTGTAATGTATTAAGGTGTCGGGTTTAAGAGTGGGACTGTGTTTATCGTCATAGCAAATAATTTCTCAATCTTGGTGAAGTTGCGAGTTACAGAGCGAGTTGAACGATATTATAATTGCCCCATGTAGTTATAAGAAATAACGCTCTTCAACTTTGTATTTTCATTTCATTTGATGCAAGTTATTAATTTACTGTACTGAGCACAAAAATGCCAACTCTTTGATACTGTTAACTCTCAGCAAAGAACACTCCGTCTCTTGCACGACAGGCTGGAAACGGTGCCTCTTGTTGATTGTATCACAGAGTAAAGGGACTCGGCTGCGTGTCTTGGGAAAAGACCCCGACATGTTCAAGAGCCCTCTCATCTCTGCCATTAATTGGAATTTAAGTAGAAGTAGGTGCATCTTTTCTTAATGAGTTTTGGCTATTTCTGAACATCATCAAAGCAGGTTGCACTGTTTTCAGGAGATCCTCATTATTCTGGAGAGTTTCTGTGTACGTATCTATTAGTAGGCCCTCCCACTATGGTCTTTCTGATGCTAAAGACCAGGAAGGGCTGTAGAAAGTATTACATGCATAACCTTAATTCTGCTGACTTCCAGTTGCAGTGATCCAGGGGGATAGGTTGTAGCCGTCTTGGTCTAAGGACATAGGCAGACAAGGTTCTTTGGGTAAGTCCGATATCTTTTTAGCTCTGCTTTTTATTATCTTTTATCTTTATAAGAGAGATCGAATTTACCCAAAGAACCTTGTCTGTCAGTTGCAATGATTAGTTCTTTTGCCGTCACCGGAGGAACTGACAAATCTTTCGATCTCCCGTGTCATTAAAAGCTTTGTTTAAACTGATGTTTGTTCTGTGATCTAAAGATCTCCCAAATTCTCCATGTAAAAATATGCCTGGGACTCTGGCGGAGGGGGAACTCTGCCTGTGCTGTGCCGCGGGGCTCTTGCTGCAGCTGAGTCCTAGTGCCCGCTTGCCTCTGACCCGAGGTGAGTCATTCCAGCCCCCGTGCCAGAAAACACTGCTAACCCCTGCTCTTAGCCATCACATAGGAACACGTACTGCAAGCTGTACATCTATTAATGTCTCTTGGAGAAGAAGGGGTTGAAAGGGAGGAAGTGGAGGCAGAATTAAGACCAGATAAAAACTTACAGGTGAATTCTGGTAGAACTGAGGAATACTTTGGTTTCATGGCATTGCATGAACTTGCCACTCTGCTGCAGGCTGCTACTTCTATTCATACCAGGGTTAGTGGAGAACAGTTTTGAGTTCAAGTCCTTGACCTGTAAAAACTGCACGGCAGTTTTGACATACTTGGGTAGAGTGCTTCCACTTCCTACAGCAGCTGAGGGGAGATTGGGACTGCAGGTTTGGGTATGATGTGGGTCTGGAAAGACTGCTTTAAATGAAGACATCCTTTCCGTCAGTCTTCGCTGTGCTGTGAGTTTAGTAGAGAGCTTTTGCAGCAGACTTGTCTGAAGAGAGGGTGAGCGAGCTGATCTGATTTTCAGTGTACAGTACCGCTGCTTCAAAAGGAAAAGTGAATGGCCCTCAATTTTGTTTTATTGCAGAGAACAAGCAATGGCTTAGACTCCCAATTTAGTACCAAGGTGCTTCCAGCAAATCACAGCTTTTTCTAGTACTTAAGGTGTTTACAGGCTTGAGGAAACGATAGCTATGAACTTTAGACATTGTTACAAAACACTCTTTATGGTATTTGCTTGGAAAATGTTGCTGCACTCCTTTGAGATGTGCATAATAGTCTCAGTAAGAAAATGCTTGTCATTCCAGAAGAGAGTGTTTTGGGCAGTATTGTGGGCATTATCCTCTTGTTTTTGAAAAAGAAACATCCCATTTGAGTCACTTAAACCCCCATTTTCAAAGCAGGATGCAGGGTTTTTTGCCACTTGACTTTCATTGACTCCGAGTCCTTGCTGGAATTCTGCATTGCCCTGGACTTCTGGAGATCTCCGTCTGGCGTATGATTACACTGAATGACTACGTCGGTAATCATCTTTGATGGCTTTTTCCCCACTCTGAAGACTGGCTTCACTTTAAATCAATGTGGACATCGATGGTAGCTGAAAAAGAGCACTTTTCTCCACATAACTTTCCTTTAGTTTACGGGAGTATAATATGAATTTTTGGGTCAAGAAGTTGAAAGCCAAATAGTGCTAATATTCTGGTAAAAGACTTATTTTATCTAGACTATGTTTTTTTCTCTGTCTAACAGATAATGCAAGTACTTATTTTGTTAGCTCTTGGCTTTAAATGTATGTGAAATGAATTAGAGTGGGAATGAAGAGATCTTTTTTCTGATTTTGCAAAACTTTATTATTCTTATCAGCTCCAGGCCATCAAAAAGTTGGTCATTCTCAGATACCACACATAATGAGTTTGAATATTAGGCCATAACCATGTCTGGGAAATGTTTACTTTTTCCCCCATTTATATTCACATCGTAACGTAAAGGGACTGCAAAGGAGGATTTTAAGGGACAGCAAAATTAAGTGCTTGGGATTTTGGCTTGACTTAAGCACAAGAACTGAGCAGAAAAGTAAAGTTTCCCCTCTTACAAATATCCTTCAGGTGTCAGTTCTGCAGTATCCTGGTTTTATTACATCAATCACAAGCAGCTTAAGGCTTCCAAAAACATAGTCACAGACAGATGTTGAGCCTGTCTAGGGATTAGAAATATCCTCTTCCATTAAGTATAAATTAACTTAATCACCAGGTATGAAAGATAAGCAGCACAAACAGCATTCCCTGAAGCTTTCATTAAAATTAAAATTCTATTTAAAACTGGGCTCGTATTTTCTATGACTTGATCCCCCTTCAAAGAGATTATATCTGCTGTAAATTTTTACAGTGACAGAGTGACAGAAATTAATGTATTGGGGGCAGTGAAGTACTATATAATTTAACTTCTATTGCCAGTCTTATTCTAGCAAGAGGACTGATTTTTGGTCTGTTTTTGTTTTTCTGGATTGAAGTAATAGTTGGTCTCTACTTCCCATGCAGCCTCCTGAAACAAAAGGTGTAAAGCTATGTGATTAGCAGTGCAGTGCGTGTAGCATACATAAAGGGCACCTTTTAGTGGTGGGTTTACTGTTGAGAAAATGCAGTTGCCATGTTTCCTGTGCCACTGAAAAGCATTATAAAGCTTTTGTGCTGCAACATGTAAATGATTCCTCTCCAAAAATAATCCTTGTGGGGAGGAGGTGTTGTCTTTCTCTACCTAGGTGGTGAGCTAATTTAGCATCAGTGTAATTTTAAATCATGGTAAGACAGTTGAATTGCTATTGGGGTGTCCTGTGTTTTGACTTTAAAGCCTGTTATTAATATAGAGACGAAAGGAGTTGTGCAGAAATGACAAGTTGCATAAAGATAGAAAGCACAGCAGTGCATATAATTTAAGATATCAGTCTCATACTAACAGAAACACTTCTAATGAGATCTATCTAATGAGGAAAAATGCAAGTCCTGGGGACCAAATTACATCATCCTTGTTCGAAAATGCATGTTTATTATAGCAAAATAGACTCTTTAAATGCATTCCTTCCCATATCATATTATTTACTTACTTCTACAGGTTCCAGAAACATGCTAAGCAATGTTGCCTTGAGCACTCAATGCAGCTATTTCATTGCTAGTAATAAGCCTTTAGCTAGTATTCATTCTGTTCTCATTACCTTTTTAAATAAGAAAGTTAAAGAAGTCACGAATGTCATTTTGGTAGTAGCAATAAGACCCTGCTTTTCTTTAGAAAAGGAGTAAGCAACCTTTTCTGACGGTAGGTCGGAGGCGCGTGGGCAGCGGGGTCTGCCTGCTGCCGCTTGCCTCGGAGGTGGCATCAGGAGCATGCCCGCAGCCGAAGCCTCCTGCCGCTCCGCGCTGCCAAAGCCGCACGTCTGCGGTCCAGAGCTGGCCTGTGGGCTGCAGGTTGCTGAGTCCTGCTTTACAATCTTGCATCTGAGTATTTCCAACTGGATTTCACACATTAATTAATTAAACCTTCCGTTAGGCTGCAAAGGGAAACCAGCAGCAACTCTGCGCAGAGTCAGAAATAAATCCTAGATTGCTGCTTTTTTGTTTTGTGCTTTTAAACCACCACTCGAGCCTTGCACTTCTCCGTGTCTGTGTTTGGGGTGCTGTTGTACTGATGTCTGTCAGGTCACCACAATTGCTCTTCTGAGGCTTTCTTAATTAATTAGAACCATTCACAGTGTTTGGATATGCTCTTATCCAGTCAGACTCATTCTCTGTGCCATTGGGGATGGCTTAGAATTGGGTTTGAGCTTCTGTAACTGTCTAGAAGTTCAGATTCAGGTCTCTGGAGAGTCAGCTCAGCCTGTCATGCGTGCATAATAGATGCATTGACATCTAAACATCGTTTTGTGCATGTGTCTTAAATGGACCTTAAAATAGGTCCTGTTTTCTCTGTTAGACGTTAAACCTCCAAGCAACTTAGCTGCCCAGGACAGGATGGATTTGCTCCACCATCCTTGACTGAGCATATTAATTGCACTTAGTCTGGCAGTGCCAACCAAGAATGGGGTCCCATGGTGGTGGGTGTTGTACAGTGCCTGGTGTGCTGTGTTGGAAAGCAGATCTGCTAGGTAGAAAGAAAAGTGAAGGAAAAAGAGATGTTGCAGGGAAGAGAGAGAGAAGGGTGGGATGGGGGAAGCAGGTCACCTCCTGAGTGTGCTTTGCTGTTGGTGTGTAAGGAATAGTGTTTTTCTAGGTAGCACTTGCTGGTGATTTGCAACATATACATTCCTTCATCGTGTGGATGAAGCCTCACATGCTTCTTAGCTGCAAGCTATGTCCCTTTGCAGACAAGGGGTGCAGGACAGCAGGTGAGCTTGTCACAAATTTGATAGAGAAGCCTGTTCTTCTTGCATAGTGGGAATTGGCTGTAATGCTTTCACCCCTCACCTTGCCTCCCTGGGTGTAGCACAGGTCAGGGTTTCAGTCCTTTAACGTTGTAAACACTCATAAATGACATTTTAGGAAAGCAAACTTTTGCAGCTTTTTGTTTTCTTCCAAGCGCTTATTTAATCTTTAATGAGAGTGGTCTTTATTTCTGTAATAAATTCAGCCTATCTGGAGAGGCAGCGGAGCATCGCTTCCAGAAAGGGGACACAATGTTCATGGATCCTGTGGCGTATAATGCGTAGTAAACAAGTGATACCCCTGGGATGGAGAATGGAGAGCCTGTAACGAACAGACACTGTGCATTAAAGCAGCTTTGAATGTTGATGCACTCTGCAGGAGCCCTCACTCACTTTTGCTTTTTAAAGTTTTATAAATTGTTTAATATAAAGAAAGTGGCAAGAGCATGGGGCAAATTCAAATATATTTGGGTCCACCTAAAATGTATTTATGATGGGTGACCCATGGAAACAAACTCAATGGTCTACCTTTCTTTGTTTTAATGTGTGCACACAACCACACACGCGGTGGCATCCTCTCTTATGGTTTGTGTAACAGTAATGCCCAGGTGCCTAAAGGCTGAATTGGTTGTAGTGATGTGCAGCGTGACAGTGCCCACATGTATAAAGCAGCTCTGTGCTGTATAAAACCAGTTAGACATGGTCCAAGCCCCGGAGCATTTGCAGTCAAAATAGATGGGGCCGCTTTATTTGTGGAATTGGGCAAGATCTGAAAGGTAGGGATTTGAATATATTTGAGTGCTTTACTTTCTTTTGGGAAATTGCATCTCTCTGCTCCATATGGGTGCGGCAATAGCATTTGCAGTGCAATCTCCCGTCACTCCAAACACTTTCATTTTACATTCGCTTTTCTAGTCCAGGTGCTTCTCTAACTGTTGCCCCCGCACTGCCCCCTACACCTTTTTTTTGCCCTCACCCTCCTTTCAAAACAATATGACCATTTTTAAAGCACTTCTGACTCAGTCTCATACAGGAGAGGCTGCTACCTACCTAATGTTTCCACTGTATTATGTCTCTGAATAATAGAAGTAACAGAGCTATGGGAATCAATCACAGAAATGCATTAAAATTTAAAGCATCAGCCCTGTTATCTTCCTGATGTACTCTTGTGCTAGATTGCCCTGGACGCAGTTAACACATGTTCTTTTGTTGAAAGATGTGAACTAGGAACGGATCTGTTGGCTTCTCCCTCTCCCTCCCCAAACACCCAGCGTACACAGCTTTGCTCCATAGTGTAATAGTCTAATGGGGAAATGTTGTGGAAGTTTCATCCACCAGCTATTCAGGAAATTGGCTGTTTGGACAAGAAGAGATAAGATCTAAAGTCATAGAATAATTCTTTCAAATGGGTAAGGACAGCACAATGATTGAACAGAGTAACTTCAGGGATAGACTCTTAGCACCCTATAGAAACCATCCAATGTGACCACTGAGCATCTGAGGCATAAATGAGAGGGAAGTATTGTAGGCATCTTTGACAATTCTAGGTATAAAAGCATTTCTAATCCCAGATAGAAATAGATGGCTAATATTTCATGTTTGGGGAAAGGGAGAATATGGAACAGCACCTTAGCTATTATAAATAGAGCCCAGTTTTGCATTGAGAAGCTTGTAATACTTTGTTTAGGTACTTGCTCATATTTGGATGTTGATTGGGAATGCTAAGCAGCTACTCTGCAAAAAGAGAACTAGGTAGGGCTCGCAGGAGAAACACGAAGGACATCTGAGGCCCTGCCTCAGTGGGAAGGGAAGCGTTTGAGCAGAAAGCAATGAGACTGGCTAAAAGAGGCAGAGAAGCAGAGGTGTGAAAGCTGAAATACATCTGTGAGAGAGGAGGCAGTTTGAAACCAGAGAGGGTTTCCTCCCAAAGGTTGGTTGTTTTTGTTTTTGTTTTTTTTTTAAAATCAGTTAAGGGATATATAGTTGTGCAGAGGATTAGTTCGATGAGTTGATTTTAATTGCTCTTCCTTTATGTTTGTCAACACAACAGCTAATCCTAGAGCTCTGCCTGTGTCCAGTCTTATAGCAGCTGTAAGGTATTCCATGAAATGTGTAAGAAATATTTTGTTTCTACCCAAGCATTGAAGAGGCTTCTGATAAGCAGAAGACAAGTGTTTCATTACCAGTCATGCAAAGAGGAAGAGAAACACAGTATGTTAATGCCAAGTAATGTCCTCCGTGGACAGATGCATCCTGGGGTGCCTTACCATGAAAGAGCTTTTGTCACAGGAAAAGTGAAGAGAAAGGTGAGGTTTGTTTCTGCTGTATTTTCCACATTATCTTTGACTCAGCCTGGGCCTCCTGTAGGAAGGCAGGCCTACCTGATCCTCTGACTGGACTGGTAGGAGTAGGTGCTGGCTCCCCTGCATAGTCCTACTAAAGACTCCTGCATTTGGCCTTTTGATTTGAACATCTACATATTTTATTCAGAGTGATTATGCTCTCTGTACCCAGATTCAATTAGAAAATACATTGTAAACCCACTCCGAAGTTGTTTGAAGTACAACAGTGATGGGTTATTGTGAATGAGTGCAACCCTCTCAAAGCACGTTAGAGCAGAAGTGAGGAACATTTAGAAAGAAAAAAATACAGCCATCAAGAGGAGAAAGCGAAAATCTAGGAACCTGCAAGACTTTAGAAATTGGTCTAAAACAGCTTTTGAAAGTAGCACACCGCTTTTGTTTTGGATGGAAATTAAAGATGCGGAGAGCCTAATGTTGGAAAGTCTTAAAATCCAGTTTGAGCCATTGGAGCTCTGTGCTGCTCAGATCTGATGTTTACTCAAGTAAAGAAGAGCATGTGCAAATTCCTGGTAGTAGTAGCAGAAGTTCAAACTTTTCAGCATCTGTGGAAATCAAGCCATTAGCACTCCACTCCCCCAGTCCTCCCCCCCAGGTCTGGAACATACTCTTTTTTTTAAAAGGTGGTGGTAATTACTTCCTCCAAAAGGCTGGTGTTAAACCTGATTTAATATTTATAAATTCTTTGAGATCCTTCGATGGAAGTGCTATGTCATAATGAATTATTTCTGCTGTTACAGTTTCTGAGAGTATTAGTCCCAGAATTGGCCTTCAGTTTGCAAGTGCTGTACAGTACAGATCTGGGATGGGCCTTGCCCTCACGGACCCTGTGGTTTAAAACAAGACAATAGGTGGAGTAAGCGGCAGCAAGGCAGTATGGATCGCCAGATAGGGAGTGCTCTCCGCACACAAGCTGCCTAGCCATTGTCGAGCTTTTTGTAAGCATGAATTGCATATATGTTGAACCTGCGTCCTGTAAATACTGATGCCTTCTTCCAAGATAGCAGGATTGATAATGGGTACATGCAGGATACATTTCATACCAGTGGAAGATTGCACGAGCTGAAGCTCGGTAATCATTCTGCTTGGCGAACCAGGAATCCTGTATTACAATTATTTGATTTAGAAGCGCCAGAGGTATGAGCGAGCATCATAACATTCCCTCGGTAGGCTCCAGCGTGAGCACATGGGATAGCCTGCTGTGTTGTCTTCCAGCTGCCCCACACACACAGTATGCAGGCAGGGCAGAGAGGGAGTTCCCTCGGGTAACAAACCTTGCCTGTCCTTTCTTTCCATCCATCCTGTTTCCGTTTCCAAGTTCTCTTTGTTGCTAGAGAAAGCAACGAAGGTTGGAGGTGAGAATTGGTGCCACCCTGGTTAAAAGCTAGGCTTCAGTCTCATTGCTTAGTTTATGCAGTGTTTTCCCAGAACCATCTCGAGTCCAGACCAGTTACTGCTGGTGAAGTGTTGGGGATCATGCGGGTGGCCTCCTCTGGACCCTCTCCGTGCTGGCCACATCCCTCCTGAAGTGCGGCGCCCAGAACTGGATGTAGTACTCCGCCTGCGGCCTGACCAGTGTCGCATACAGGGGGAGGATCACCTCCTTGGACCTGCTCGTAATGCATCTGTGGATGCACGACAAGGTGTGGTTAGCCTTCCTGACCATGTCCTCACACTGGCAGCCCATGTTAATTTGGGAATCGATAATGACTCCAAGATCTCTTTCTGCACTGATGCCTGTAGGTGTGTTGCTGGTTCTTCCTCCCCAGGTGCAGCACCTTGCACTTGTCAGTCTTGAAACCCATGCTGTTCTCATCCGACACCCCCTGTAACCTGTCCAGGTCCAGCTGTATTCTGTCCCTCCCTTCTAGCGTGCCCACCTCACCCCAAATCTTGGTGTCGTCAGTGAATTTGAACAGGGTGCTTTTCCCCCCTCGTCCAAATCGCTAATAAAGAGATTGAACAGTGCGTGCCTGAGGACCGAGCCCTGGGGGACTCCACTGCCCACATCCCTCCAGCTCAAATTAGACCCGTCCACCACCACTCTCTGGGTGCAGCCCTTCAGCCAATTTGCGACCCATCTGACTGTGTAGGCATCAGTGTCACAGTCCCCTAGCTTTTTAATGAGAATGGGGTGGGAGACGGTGTCAAAGGCCTTCCTGAAGTCCAGAAAGACTACATCCACCACGACACTTGCGTCCAAGGATTGTGTGACCTGATCGTAGAAGGCCGCCAGGTTGGTCTGACAGGACCTGCCTCGAATGACCCCATGCTGAACATCTTTCCCCCCATGGAGATTGCTTTGCGTTTGAAAGCTTGTCGAAGTCTATCCCAACCAAGCAGCCGGTCTAATAAAAGCTATCACCCACACGTATCCTTACTCCTCACGTAATTCCTGGGCCATGATGGCTACAGCATCACTGCAACACCAAGAAAACACGTTTAGCTTCAGATCCGTGTTCAATTTGTTCTTAACACGACCAGTGGCAAAACCGATCCCACGCCACACCTCTGCAGTTCTTAGCTATCTGTCTCGTGGTGCTTGCTGTAAGATGCTCGGATGCTACAATGACAGGTCCTGTGTATAAATAAATATACAAATGTCAGCCTTTTGTGGATGCTACAAATAACTTGAATTGCTGATTCCCAACAAGTAAGTGTTCTACCCAAACTCACAGAAATGTAAATACACCAGTAAATCCCAAATAAATTAAATTCTGATGGATAATCTGGATTTCAAACAAAACTGGCAATTTTTTTTCTCTCTGAAACGCTGCCGGTAAAATTGTTTTCTTACTGAACAAACACTCCTGTCTTCTATGGTTGGTTTAATTGTTTTATCTAGATGCTGCAATCAGTAAACATGTCAGGGAACTTCTCATTTTAATGAGACCATAATATTTTGTTCTTAGACCTTTGCTATTTATTTTGAACAATTACTAGCAGTAGATGCATTCACTAATATCAAAAGGCTGAAAGACTTTGTGGAGACATCTGCGCAAAGGCTATCTGAAATATAAAAAGAAAAAACTTAAAGAGTATTTTAGGTTACTGAATTATTTCTTATGCTCAGAAGGTAAATGCAGTGTGGGGAGAGATGAAATGATTTAGATATAAATTGATAAAAGATAGCAATGTTGTTCATATGCTATCTCTGAAAACGTTCTACTATTATGAGGTGGCTTTAAAGATTGGGCTCTGATTCGGAGGCAGTTGTCTGTCAGTGGTGCTGTGATTGTAAATTTTTAGTGTACGATTTAGCTTGGCTCCTTGAAGAACAGGACCATGTCTAATTCTGCACTTTGTGCAGCAGAGTATTCTTGAGGTACTTAAATAATAGTATTTCATACCAAATATCAAAGGCACTAACTATGGATATGGTAAAACATTGCATCTCTGACTTAGTAATCATTTTTTCTTCATGAAGATATTGATTTTTTGATTCCTTTTAAGGGTGAAATCCTGGTCCTGCTCAAGTCAAAGACAAATTTCACGTTAGTTTAGCTTCATTGGGTTTCTGAAACCATGCTCCATCTGGATCTGTTTTCTGGTGACCTGTCTCTGACTCCGTTTCCTTTTCACCTTTTACTTCTGATTTCGACTGACCTGATTTATGGACGTTATCCTTGCCTCTCTTCAGTAAAATATAACATTATATTAAGAATCAGGAGAGGTTGTTAAGGGGTTTTGATGTCTTTAATACTTAAATAGTTACAGTGAAAATGAGCATCTAGGTTTAACACGTGTATGATCAACCTTTGTGCAAGGTTTTTTGTCTGTCGCTCCTTGGCCATGATCTCATTTGGCAGCTGCTTCCATTAGGGTAGTGAAATGTAGCCAGATTGGGGAAGACTGTGAACGAAGGAAGCAAAATGTTCACTGGGGTAAATCTAACCCGTGGAACTTGCTCCCTAAGAGATGAGAAGGACCGCAGACTTTGCCACTTTTAGAATTAAATGCCAGGGCAATCTCTGATTTTTGTTTTCCCTAAACAAGTTATCTCTGTGCAAGAATAGGTGTGTGCACGTCTATGCATGCATCCCTGCTCTAGTTGTCTAACCACTGAGAAGGAAACTAATATTTCTCTTTTTTTTTAAAATTTTATCTCTTGGGAAGCACTCATCTACTGCATTTATGTCAGAGAATAAATAGATTCTTTGTGCAAAATCCCCAGTATTTTTAACTGAGTTAGTATAGTCATTGCTTCGAGAATAGAGGCTCAACAGAGGGAGTAATTATAATTTGGAGTTCAGAATACCGTATTTCCTTTTATTGGCTAAGTGAGTCCACTAATACAAAAAAATGCTTAATTTTAACTTCTAGCAATGCCCCAAATATTAAATATACTAAGTGAGTATGCTTGCATATATTATTTTTTTTTTTTTAAGATGTGGTTAATATTTCCTCCACTGTTGATCCTTTCTAAAGCAAGATCTGCCATGAGCTGCAGAATTAGAGAAATTAATGTATTGAGGTCAAACATTAGTATGTAAATTAAACTTTGCTTTCATTCAGTGGGGCACCATAAGCATTACACTTATATTTGACCTTTCGTGTGTTTAGCCTGACTCAGCTATGTCGTTTAAACAATGAAGTCTAAGTAAGGTCTCTGAAAAAGGGATCTAGTACCGCACCCAGCTGCTTGCAGGACAGCCCATGGCAGAAGAGAGTCTGTCTTCTTGGAGGCTTGCTCCATTGGTGTGAAAGTTCTCCGTGTGTTTCCTGGCACAGTGTTGTACCTAAATATGATCTCGTAGCAACTTTTTGTGTTTTTCAGATTAAAAAATCAGTCTAGGAGCAAACTAAACTGTTCAGTGTCCCATCAGGTATCTTAGCTGACTGTTATTTCTATTGTGATAGCACGA
>JAGPOW010003310.1:23567115-23580473 GCA_030014935.1 Caiman crocodilus | reverse complement strand
TTGTTAGTGGCCAGCTAGTGTATCTTGTAACAAGGGGACAGAATAGGGCAAAGATCATCATCGAAGTATAGCCACCACAGATCGTAATACAAAGAGTAAGAGTGTCACTTGGAGGATCCCCCTGATGGAATAACATTTTTACCAGTAAGAAAATTACCAACTTTAAACTATCTCCTTAGCACAAAAGCTCCTAGGGTGGTCATTTCAGCAACAGTTTGTGGTCCTTTCAGCCACTTTGCTCTTTGGATACAGAGCTCTTCTACAGTACAAATTCACTGCTTTATGAAAGAAAATAAGTTGAAATGGGATGTCAGCTAATTCTCAGATGCACGCTGTAGCTCACAGGGTTGTACAAACTTGCAAGCCAAACCTAATTTTCATGAAACAGTGCATGGTAAATGTCATCTTTTATAAGGAAGTATGGACTTGCAAATCAGGATTGCATGTTGTGAGCTGTAGACTTGGCAGGCCACTCTTTCTTAATGATATGGATGCTGTTGGTAATACTTCAGCCCGCCAGTATGAGTGAGCCAGACTTGGAAACTAGTGAGCATTAATACCTACTTGAATTCCCACCAAGTTGATCACTCTAACAAATTACTTCTAAAGCTTCTAAAATTAAATAATTTAGGAGCTAGCAGCAAGCATAGACTGCCATCAGACAAGGCTTTAATATTGTTAGACTGAAAGTATCTTTGGCTAAAATGGATGATTCATGGTGTTACTGGGCAAAATAGTCGTGACTGCTGTTAACAAGGATTTCCTGAACAGCAGCAATTCACCAGAGATCATACAGGCCTAGCTCAAATGAAGGCTAAGCTATGACCTTTGTAAAGCAATTCACAGTGTTGAGGGAGACAGGTGGAACAAAATCCAAGTTCAGGATTCTTAAATTCCTCAGGAAACCTTCGAAAAAGAAAGATGAGCAGTATGTCTGTCAAGATGTAATCTGCTTCTTGGGTATATTTATGCATTCTTTTTGGCAGCTCCCGAGTACTCCGTGTACTGTGGAACCACCACCAGATCTTGCATGTGAAAAACAAAGCAAGTGATAATTTATTCAGGTTTTTTTGCTTTACTTAACTAAAAACAAATGTAAAATTATCCTTATCTGCTGTGCCATTTGCTGGACAGAGGCAGCAGCATCTTCTGCCAGCCATCTCTCCAGTGCCAGCCTGAAATTAAAGCTCTGTTTTCATTATTATTTTTTATTATTTAAATTTTATTCATTTACTTTTGTGTGGCTTTGGAAATCGCTGTGAAGAACAAATCCTCCAAGTTATGCCAGCAATTTAGAAATGCAGCCTGGTGGGAGTTTTGGAAATATCTTTAGTTTTTTTCTTTTAAAATGGAAATCTTTTAGCTAGTGCAGGAAGATCTGAGTGTATTTTGTCCTTTGTCCAATCTCTTGATGAGCAGTGAGCTTACGTACCATACAGACTGTTGAAAAATAGCAGTTACATTTGAGACCGTCAGTGAAATCACCTTTTTGACAAGCTTGTATCTTTTGGATTTCTTCTTTGATGGATCTCCCTACTCTTACTTCAATCTATTTGCTTATAGCTATTTACAAGACCGTATATAAGATCTGGTTATTAAACACAGTACGTTGCCCTTACTTACATGCTGTTGCGAAATGTATTCTTGCCTTTTATATCATAGCTTCTTTTCTATTGAGTAATCCGCAGCATGGAAGGTATATACAAAAGAGGGGGGTGTACCCGAATACAGTTTCAAGTCAAACTTACAGTAACCACCAGTTGATTAAGTTGGTGATGAGCATGCAGGTTACAAGCCAGCAGATGGGAAGATCCATATGTAGGAAGTCTTGAAAAGCAACTCCCTTGCCATATTAAGCATAACCTTTACAGGCACCAGTTTCAGGGAACAATTTACTCACTTGCGCTTCCAGATGTTACAGGCAGAGCTTTGTTTCAGAGCAGTTACAGTAAGAGGAACATAATGGGAGCACCTCTGTACAATGTGTTTGGTTTAGGGTCTTCCATTTCTTAAGAAATTGGTCACATCTCGAACTATTCAGCTTCAGTGAACGCATCGCGGGTGTGTATACAAAAACATACCATTATCGCAAGCGTTTTTCTGAAACAACAGTCTTGTTCCAAGAATAGATGCTTTGTGAAACCTAGCATGACAGTTTCATCGGAGCAGGCAATGGCCTGGCATTTACAATTACGAGGTGCTCAAAGAGGCTCGACGCGAATGTTTGATATGGAGAACTATTGTGAACTCATCTAAAGTACAAAGAACACTCTATATACTTTTACTCATTGCTGTCAGATAGTTTCTTCTTCAAGTTCACATGTACAAAGTAGAAGAAAAATACCACGAGCCAGTGTTACGTTTCTTGATGGGGGCAAATTTTCCGACTCGGCTCCACGTGCCAAGCGGTTGCATCTACGGTTGCAGCAGACTACACTGTCTCAAAAGTATTCATGCAGCCATTCGTCTTCTGCAGTTGGGTGCCATCTTTTGCAGGTGTAGATGCTTGCATGTGTAAAAGTGAATCTATAAATTTAGACTTCAGCTTCAAGCTGGGCTAAAAATTTGGCCCTGAAAATGCTTGCCTAGCAATTAACATAATGATCTTAGTAACTGGCTTTTCTTTCCTTTCTATTTTTCTATAAAGGAAGGACTGCAGCTGATTTTTCTGCAGGGTTTCTTTTATTCCATAGCAGTTGTCATAAGTATGGAGTAAAGACATTAATCATTAGGAGCAAAAAAATTGTTATCCTGCCATTTAGCTGCACAGTTTTCATTTTGGCAACACCGTGGGCCCATCATTACACCTAACATCCATTATCCAGTTCCCATCCTTATGTTTGTTGATATTGCTTTGGCACATGGACTGTAAAGGTGTGCAAGTATACAATATTACCTCACTTGTGTATTCTACTCTAGGGGGCACAATCATGCTATTCTATTATCTGCACAAATGTGCTGTGCTTTTATGAAAGTATTTCATCCTCCTTCATACACGTGTAATGGCTTGGAGTTGCCTCATTTCACTAGATTTAAAATGTGCATGTCTGCTGTTCATCTGCCATGGGTATTTCATCTTTGCCATCTGACGTTTCTGTGACACTTGGAGAAAAAACCTGCGGACTGCAGCATTGAAATCTCTTTTGATTATGCTTGGGGGTCATGTTGATAGCAGCGTGGTCTAGTGGACTGAGAACAAGCCTAGCAGAGGAAAAGGCTCAGCCTTAACCAGCTCTGTTGCTGGCCTACCCAGCTGAGTAAGGGCCAGCCACTTGACTCATTCTTGGCCTTGCTACTTGCTCTGAAAGCTGTGGAAGTGTACAGATTTACTAAATTCACGTGAGTGTTTTGCCCAGTGTTTAAATTGGGTAATACTTTCAAGATTATGTCACATGTTAGGGACTCAAGGGACCCATTCGTAAATGCCCGAATTGCTCTTGAAGATAGGATTTGGGAAACTAAGCCATTTACATCTTTTGAAATTTTTCAAACAGCTCTTCCAGTGCAGTGCTTTTCTGTTGCATCCCTTACTTTCCGTGGAGTTGTAACCGTGTTCCACTTTGTGCGACTTGTACCACTGTACTTTGTGTAGCACAGAAGCCACAGGGACATTACTAGGGACTTCGAAGGAGCCCAAAATGGAAATGCAGCTCAGTAAAAGCAGGTAAAATATAACGGCAGAAAGGGAAAATGAAATTGTAGGGAAAGAAATCTTGTATCTGTTAAGCATGACTGTGGTCATGAAATGGTTGCAACAGGGCTAGACAAATCTGTTCCATCTCAGAAACTGCTTGAATAAGTCAAAAGATACAGATTTACAGTATATTTGACTTTAATTTTTATGGTACTGTAGGTATGTAATGGCTGTGTTGATTGTTATTCTCTGCTTGAACTGAACTTTATGAGGAGTACTAAATCTAGTCAGGAACACAAAAGATCAATGTAATAAAAGCGGTAATTTCTTAGTACCCTAGTGTGAATTATACTTATTCTTGATGATGGGCACTTATAAAACTATTGGAAGGAAGATGAAAACTTGAATATGCTTAGTGGGTGCCAAATAATTATGAGCACTGTTCAGACTTCCTGAACTTAGGATGATTGTAGCTTTCAATTATATGCATAATAATAAAAAAAAAACAACCCTCCTAAAAATGTTTTGTGCTGCATTTGTTGGACAACATCATTATCTGTCTCAGCTTTTGCTGTACAAAGGATGTCAAGCAAAAAAAAATACTATAGCTGCCCTGATGTGGTTTTTTAAATGGTATTGGGGGTATTTTCACGTTTGTATACGTGAGTGTCTCTTGAGATTGTATATTCTTTGCAACTAGCACTGATATGGCTTATATTTCCCTTAGGTCATGACTTCATTGAAGCTTCTGGGCATTATCCTAATATGTAAGGGCCTAACAACTCTGTTAAGCTCTTGAAACACGTCCCATGGTGGTATTTGGTATTTGGTTTTTACAGTGATGCAGGTTGGATTACACCAGCTTGTACACGGATGAACTTGGCCCAGCCAAGCAGGGAGCTTATAATGAGGCTCAGGTTTGACCGTTCTGCAGTTGGATTTTTTTGGAAATTTCTGTCTTTTGGATTATGGGTTTTGCAGGACAAGATGTTTTAAGGGCAGATTCAAAGGGCTTGTTCACATGTAAGAAGAAAAACTGTTTAAAGAGAGCTGTTGGTTGGGGGGGAGCGTGCAGGGATCTTGAAACATGTCATGGTCCTTAATACAAAAATACCTACCCATATTACTTGTATAGTTATAATGAGCAGCATTAATGAGATGATATCTCTTATAATGAGGAGTATGTGCTTTGTAAGTTTGTAGTGTTTTGCATTTTAATTCTGTCCCTGACTGTGCATGTAAAATTACCCCAGACACACAGGTGACGTTTTTGAGGGTCCGTTATAAAAGCAGACGTAGGCCTCAGTCTGCCCTGGGGCAGGCTTCTAGCAGAGCTCTTGTTTGTCTTGCACGTTTGTGGGGGGAGATTTGCCACCGGAGGGTGCAGAGTTCCTAGACTAACCATGCAAGTGAGCAAAGGAAGTTTTCTGTTGCCTGTCCTCATATGTGTATTCCCCGCTTTTCTCCTAACGTCGAGGGCAGAAGCTGGGTGAATTGCATGGCCATATCTCAGAAACTTCAGGGTCTCAAGTGGCTGTCACTCCAGGTGTGCCGTGTATGGACAGGTGGGCTCCGAGGTGACTCAGATGTATAATGTGTTGGGTGGAAAGGCAGAAACAATCCCCATTTTGGCAGGCAGTGAGATTGCATTTCCAAATTCTTAGTTAAAGTTTCTTGTAGCTTTTTTAGGAAACCACACTGGGATGAAATGTCTGGTGCCTTGTTTCTCTGCCTAAGCAAGAGTTTTTGGGGTTTTTTCTCTTCCATTTTAACTTGAATGGAGAATTTTTTCCTTTTTAAGAACCCTTTTTAGTTCCTTGATTTGCCTTCCACAAAGGTTTTGTCTTTTGGAACTGGAACCTCGATCGCAGAAGTTAGCCTTCAAGGTCTTGTCCGAGAATTTTAGGGCGTTCTTCCACGTCGGCCTGTCAAGCACCGACAAAAGCACTGTTATAGATTTGACTAGCTTTGAGACCAGTTTTGAGCGGGGTCACGTGGCATGATGGTAAAAATGCTGCCCTGGTACTAAACAAGTGGTGAGAAGAGGATGTCCCAAAATGCACATTGCACTTGCATCTAGGAAGGAATGGGTTCGCTGAGATGGGAAAAAATGGTTGAGAAGCGAAACAATAAATAAATAGGGAAAACCGTCTATTGTACGTGTGGCGGCTTGGTTACCTTGCTTTTAGGTACGGTCTGAGCAGCCAGCTAGCTAGCCTTCAGTATTTATGTAGTGATTTACATTTGCAAAACGTTAGTCCAATAATTAATTAATCCTCACAACACCCCTTTGAGGGATGTAATTAAGTATTATCATTCCTTACCTACCTTTTTCTTTCCAGAAGAGGAGTGTTGGACCAAGAGGTTAAACAATTTGCTGAATGCCACACAGTAGGTCATTAGCAGAGGCCAATTAGAATTTGAGAGGTGCTGGTTCCCAGCTCTCTTCTATTAGTCCATTAGCCCATGGTACTCGGTAATTGCCCTTAGCGATTTTAAATGCATGCAGACATATAAGCAAATTAAAACAAACATATTGTGTTTCTGAGATTTATTCCAGTAATGACACAACTGTAACTTGGCGAAATTGCATGCAGCTTCTTCCCGTGTGCCTTGGCATGCAGGGTCTGTCTGCTAAATTAAATACAAACCCCTCTAGTTTCCAGGGTTCCCTACGCACATGCAGGGGCAGGAGTGGGGGGGAGCGCCATTGACAGATGCTGGCTGAGAGCCACATCTTCCAGTGAAGCAATACAGCAAGATAAAATATGGTTAACTGCATGCGGCAGCACTTCTAAAGTTTGTAACAATCGCTGGTAAATCACTGGATGACATTTAAAATAACAAAGCCAAGTTATTTTAGGTACCTGATTTATTTTTAAGGAAATGAGCTGGTTCCCTCTTGTAAATCGATGAACATTACTGTATACAAACCTACTATATAGATTAAACAAAACTTGATACGCATTCAACTGTTAAGGAATTTAAAAATTATCCAAACTGCAGGCAGTACGTTTCTTATGTTTGCCAAAACTGGAAAAGAATGTAGCAGGTCAGTCTTTAATAACTCAGTCTGATTATCTTGTAGTTAAGGCTATCGAAATCGTAAGCAAATGATTTGGAAAGCTAGGGTAGGGGTGCTCAACCAGGGTGTCACAAGATCCTTTGAAGAGTGCTGCGCACTATTAGCACAGTTAGGCATGCAAACGCCTATACGTGATTCATAGGATGAACGCACAGATGTCAAACAGGAATCCAGAGGGTCAAACCATATCGGTCTTTCTGAGGTCTTTGCAACAGAAGAATTGTTTTAGTATTTTTCTGTAAGCAAAAACCAAGTGAAAGTTGAGGCCTGGCATTTACCAAAAGGTGTCTTGAGTCTACAGAGGTGGTGAGCCATGGAACTAAGGTACGTAGAGAGATCATTCAGTAATGTTTCTGCAGTCACAAAATGATCAAATGTAATTTGTAAATCATATTTGATCCCACCGGTAAGTAAGGAAAACTGAAGTAGAGAACATGCTAAGTAAGGGACAAGCCAAATTGTTCATCGTAGGAACGTTAATTCATGTAGAGCTCACACATGGCTTAGAAGATTTTCATCTCAAACTTCACTGATACAGTAGAGGTTTAATTTCTTGTGGAGATTTCTAATGTAATTATTCTGTATTCCCTATCCAATTAAGCACTTTCCCCTAATAATTAGCTAGATACATCTTCTGAGCTGTTAGAATAAATATAAACAAGTCGAAAGGAAGGCAGAAATAAGCCAGAAGGGTTGTGGGACTTGATAGCTCATGGAATTTTTATCAGGATACAAAGCCTTTTATCCTCTAGGTCTTGGGTTCAGATTCCCTCTAGATGGGTATTGAGCAAAAATTGTTACTTTTCTGATTGATCCTGGTGCTCTGCGTGAATTCATCGATCTCAAGTGAGTCATTAGTGAGCACTGGTTCACTGTACAGATATCATCACAAATAGGTCCTGTTTGAGTGGCCCACTGATGCTAAGCAAATAGGAGCAATAATATAACACCTTGCAACCTGAAGGCCTCTGCAAACATCACACAGAAATAATTAACACAAAAATGCATTAAAAGATCGTGATTTTATAAGTGTACCAGAGTTTGCACAAAACATTGGGCCCAAGCTACTCCCCTCCCTGAGAACAGAAAGGCCCACAAGTCTAGAAATGAAACACAGCTTTTCTTTCAAAATAGTTTTGGAAATAGCTTTTTTCCAAAATCGCTCTTTCAAAAATACGTCGGCAAGGAATCCTGTGCTGCTGTCACCAGTGGTACCTGTGGAGAACGGTCGAGTGCAGAGGTGCTTGCCTATAGAAAGAAATTTCTAAATAAGCATTTGGAATTGGAAAGCTAAAGCGGATGTCAGCATTGCAAAAAGACCCCTCCTCTGTGTTTAAAACACGTAAAGAAAGCAGAGAGCTTGGCAGCAGGATACTTTTGGCTCATTTGTTAGCACTGTCTCCTGCGGGGCCATAAGATCACGGGTCCAAGTTCCACTGAAGGATTTCAGTGCACGTGTATGCAGAAAACTCGTGCACTGGACTACAGGTGCTAGCAGCGTAAGTCTTGTCCTTCGCGTGCAGTGCTAAAGTGAGTTCCCTTTCGTACATCTTGCTGGATTATCCAGGTAATGAAAGTCTTTCGAAGAAGATATGGGAAACCCTCTCATTGGAGACGCTTTGAATTAGGTGGACTAGCGCACCTGACTGTACCTCACTGGCTGTGGATGGGCTCCGTGGCTGACTGGAAGTTGAAGCAAAACCAAAGATCCAGGGTTGGAGGAAGCTTTGTATCCTGGCCAGTCTCCCTTGACTTAAGATCCCCGGATAGCCCCTCTCCTCCGTCTTCATAAGCAAATGGCGGAGAAAGAAGTCTGCGTCTGAGTGGGTTTCACTGGTTCTGATGTCTGGCTTTTCTTTCTGTTGGGACACCGCTCGCGTGCCGTGACTGTGACACGCAGCACACAACCGTTGTCTCTGCATTCAGATTTTAGCTGTGGTTCTTATTTTTGCCCCCCGCTGTATCCCAGTGAAGTCTTTTTATGTTAATTTAGTCAAATATGATATGACTCTGGAGCAGCATATCCTTGCCAGTATAACAACAAAGATCCTAAGCCTCATCCTTAATCCCTGTTAGATTACAGCTGAGCAATAAGAGAAGTCGAGTTATTTCTAAACGGTAGCTTTTCACTGTCCTTATAGCGGGCGCCCCTCCACCTCCACCCCGACAAGGGGGATCTCCCGGCTCGATTATTATTGACCTTGTGCTCCCTGTGACCCTGGTCTGGGTTGTGATTTGATTTCTCCCTCCTTAAAAGAAGTGGGTATGAGGTTTGCGATCTGGAATCGGAATCGCTTAGCTGTGGTGTGGCTCTGCGCTGCTCACACCTGTGTTGAACGAATGCCTTTTGATTTTCTGGGGGCAATTCTGCGTTATGTTCGCTCTAAACTAATAGCTTGCTGCGATGGACTGAAGGAAATGAGGCCACAACAAGAGATTCCTCCACACGTGCACAACATGAGTGGCAGATGGCACTGGTATGGTGACAGTGGTGGGGCTGCTAATGCAGGATGCAATGAAGTCCTTTCTCCAACCGTTCAGGTAGTGACAACGATATGATTTTGAGGCAGTCGAGAAAGATCACGCCTGTGTTCTTCTCAGGTCTCAATCATCTCCTCCCTAAATAATAATAATTGTGGATGCACAAGGTAATAGAGTTGTGTTCTTTGCAGCTTGTGAACCTTGGTAGCCAAAGTGCATGTTGACAGTGGAGGGTTATCTGTATACAGCTCCTTTCACCCTGAAACCCTTTTGTGTTTTGTCAGACTATGCAAAGGGATTGATTTGCCCACCTCCAGAGTGAAAAGGTAGCAGGTGTTTAACAGCTCACAGCAGTCTGCAAACCAGTTTAAAGGGAAGAAGAATATAGTAGCTATTCAAAGTGGCAGGAGCAATTTAGGGAGGCAGGATCTGTCTGAGCAAAATGGGACCCGTCCAGGATACCCAGGCTAATATGACCCGTCTGCATATAGAAAAGTCTGGCCATCTTTGCCTTTGCCATTTTTGAAGTATGAGCTGAGACCAAATTGCTTGATAGTGAAATGAAGACACGATAGAGCTGAATAAAAGCCCTCCTTCAAGAAACACTTTGTTTTTCTAATAGAAAAAAAGACATGAATAATAATTTTGATTTTAGTGTACAGTGTGGGTTTGGGATTGACTAGTGGTCACAAAGCTCTTTGCAAGCAGTTGTGGGATTTGTCTTCTGTAATAGCAAAAAACAAAGCCGTTAGACTTGCAGATCTGCGGGAAGTTGTGTGCGCGTTGAGTTTGAAAGGCACGTGGCTGTGAGAGCACCGAAACCACCCACAACCCTGTACAAGTCTGCTCCGTTGCTGGGCAGCAATGCAAATCTGTGCCTTGGCAAAAGTCCTTGATTTGACCTAAACCCCTAAATTAACGCAATTTCTAAATAACTCTGTTTGTGATTACTTGTGTATCTGGTAAGTCTGATAATGAGGGATAATCTTCTGGCACTCGCATTGCAGATATAATTCCTCTATCTTGTTCACATTCTCCACATCACCTCTGAGTCCATTTGGTATTCCTGCTCTGTCTGGAAATGCATTTTCTCATTCATATCTAATAGCTTGAATCACTTGTTGAGTGCAGTTCGTGGGGATTGAGAGGGCATTTATATTTGCAAGCTGTGCGCTAAGAAAGGGGAGGAGGAATAGAGGTAGCAGTCGGTGTCGTGACTGAGGACCGGGTAAGAATTGGGAACAAGGTGGCAGACGGGGCTTGCGGCTCTCCGAGCATGTCTGGGGCACAGCTGCCAGGGGTTAGCCATCTTCTCTGCTTTTCCTGCTGACATGCTTCTTTCCAGCTGCACCAAAAATGCACGCGTCTGCCCCACAGATCATTAGAAATCTCGATCCTTCTATTTTGGAGGGGAGACATTTTCTTTTAAATGGAGGCAAGCATCTGCTTATTTCAGTTTACTTTATTCGATTCAAGGGCTTGCCTAAAATTCCCAAATTCAGCCCCAGAAAAATCTTTTAACAAGCCGTGAGTGAGTGGTTGTCTGGAAAACCTCCCTGATTTCCAGAACATACTGAGCATTTTACTCATTGGCATGTTAAATTTTAAAGCCTGACTCTGCTTGTGGAGGGGGCTGGCAAATGGCTCCAGCTGTGACTAGCTGGTGCCCAGGTGGAAGGGATTAACACCCCCAGGCAACCAGATGGGCTGAAGAGCCAGGAGAGCCCTGGAAAGGGAAGCAGGCAGCAGAAGAGGGTGAGTTGCTCAATATTTCAGGAGCCTCCTGCCGTGCTTTGTCTTTGGCTGCCTGGTCTGTTGCTGCTTGGACGCTATTTGCCCCTTTTTGCCATCTGGAAGGTAAGAGGAGTGTGAACCAGCGGATTGCATGTTCCCTGTTATCCCAGCTGTCTTCAAGGCACTTGGGTGTCTTTCCTCCCACTTGCCGAATGTGGTATAGCGATGCTCCCCATTCATCCACACAGCGCAGTCTTCCTTATGCAAGCTCTGGTCCCACCCTGCTTTCTGCCTTTTCCTCAAAAAAAAATAACAGGACCCGTCCAGTGCCGGCTGCCCTTGTTCTGGCTAGTTCTCTTTGCTACATAGCCCTAAAGCCACGGGCTCCTGATCTCCTTGGCAGTGAATTTTGGATCCCTGTCCAGCTTGGTTTTGGCCCTAGGCATGCCAGTGGATAAGTCACTCGCCTCGCCCTGGCTCCTCTTCTGAGCTGGGGGTACTTACTGTAATGGTTGCTCCCAGCACTGCCCGCGCCGCTCTTCTTGCAAACTGCTGCTGTGACTCTGAGCTTTGCTCTTTGAAGGCACCTGCTGTTTTTGACCTGCTGATTCACCTTGGGGATTATCAGTGGAGGTAGCTCTTCTGCTCTGCCCAAAAAGCTTCACGCCTCTGAGTGGCTGCATCCCTTCAGGGTTGATTTCCGGAGGGAGCATGCCCCTGGGATGATGCAGTTGCAAGCCCTGGAGGTCCTGTTTGAATGTCCTGCGCAAAACTGGATTTAAAATGTTTGATTCGATTTCTGTAATTGCTTTAAATTTGCTTTCTCTTTTGTTTTTAACTGTCCTTTTTGTTAACTTGGTGTTGGAGGACTTCTTTCTGCATCCTACTCTTATTTAAATGTTACCAAAAACGTTGCTAAGAAGGGGCAGGGAGGCTTGGGAGGAAACGCGTCCAGGGGAAATAAGAAATGAAATGTAGTAGTGTCCTAGTGTGATGGACCTAATAAAGCAGGTTGGTTTCCAGGCCTTTGAATTTTTCTGGCAGGTACCTTTTGACTAGGCCTGCTAAGCTGCATTGTTGAGTAGTATGCAACTAGTTCCTGACCAACAGTTTGGAAAGTGACTGTGATGTGGGATGCCTCCGCTTTCGGATGTGTGACGTGAGGGGATCTTTCAAGAACCTGACTTTTGGAAGGTGCCTGCACGTCTGCCTGAAAATCAAGTTCCTTTTCAGACGTCTGTTGAGCACCCAATAATCAGAGCTCAGTTTTGAATACTTTTGCAGTTTGGCATTTGGATTGGTGGATTGATGACTTCTGCCTAGCAGATGCTGAAGACCCATATGATCCAGAAAAATCATCACTGGTGCTATTTTGATAGTTTATACTGGGCGGGGTGAGTGTGGACTGCGAGTGACCAGTTTGCTGTGGAGGTGGGCTCTCCTAGTCACCGAGAGAACTTGTTCGGCCTTTTACGTTCTCGGGGCCATTGGACTGAAATTAAAAAAATAAATAAATAAAAAATTAAGAGCCCAAACTTCAAACCCTTTGGAGAAGTCGCATGTTTCTCAGGTGCCAAAAAACACAGACTCCTGTTCGCTTCAGGAAGATTTGTGTGTGCTCAGGACTGGTATTTTATATTTGTGCTGAAATATGAATTAAGGGTCCTTATTTTGGGCAGCCAAGTTTGAACACTGGGTCCTATGCATCTTTTCCCTCTTGTACAACAAGTATGAGTATAAAGATTTCTTAAGCCAGGTATCACTTTCTTGTTCTTGAAACTTTTACAAGTGAACGGTGGTCCCGTGTGGGGGGCCGCCGCCCCCCCCCGGGCGGGGGGGTTTGGGTGGTCGTGGGTGGTGTGTGGGTCGGGGGGGTGGTGTGCAGAACCATAGTGAATTGATATAATGTTTTACAGTAATACCCTTATCACCAGGTACAATTACTTTGTGCTACAGATCTCAACCTTCTGAACCTGCATCGGACAAGAAAGAACAGCTGTCGGAAGGAGGATCAACAGACCAACTGGAGCACGAGAGCAGCAAAAATCCAGAAGCCAGCTTACCTTCCCCTTGTCTTAAGCAAGTGTTTCCGAAGTATGCCAAGCAGTTCAACTACCTGCGACTGGTGGAGAGGGTAGCTGCCTTGTTCATCCGCTTCCTGGGAGTGAAGGGGACGACGAGGTTGGGGCCAACAGGTTTCCGAACGTTTGTAAGGTGAGAGACTTGAGATTTGCCCCAGAGAGTTAATTGCTTGAAGCAATAATGCCCAGTCTTTTTGGATAAGTGGGTCACTGCCAGCCCTTAATGTCTTGCACCATTAGCAATCGGGACTTGTGGTAGAGGTGATACCTTTTACTAGACCAATTAGATTTTTTTTGCCCCCCAAAAACGAAATAAAATAAATCTTTTAATTTGCAAAAAAAA
>JAGPOW010003310.1:23548580-23567015 GCA_030014935.1 Caiman crocodilus | reverse complement strand
AAAAAAAAAAAAGAGAGATTTCCACCCCCCCAAAATCTAGTTGGGTTAATAAAAGATATTACCTCTGCCACGAGTCCTGATTTCTATACAGCTGCTGCCTGGATACCTTGTACCATTAGCACATTTTATTTAAAAACGAGGAGGAGCCTATTGTGATCTGCAGACCATTCACTCTGGCTTGGAAACTGCTAGCATAACATGTCTCACGGGATTTTAAGACCTCAAGGCCCCAGGAGATCGTGCTGCTTTTATGCTATGGCAGCTCTCTGATAGATATGGAGCCAGTACTGAAACACTTTTTTCCAATAAGGTCAGTAGATTTGTCCAAAGAGAGAATTTCTTTCCTAAGTCTGCTTGAACTCGTGACTGCTCTTGTGATGGGTAATTACTGAGATAAGTATGTGTACAGGCTCCTCCTGTAATTAGTCTGCTGCCCTCCTCGACTCCTCATTGTCCAGTATTAGAGTACACAATTGCGCGCGGGAGGGAGCTGGCTGCTGTCAGTGCGGGATGGTACAGCATCCCTCGCTGAACTGGAAAGGAGAAAGCTCCAATTTTTCACACGGTTTGCCTCGGTACCTCTCGAGGAAGAAAAGGAAATGACAAATGGGAGACATTGCCTTTGGCAGCTATAGAAATCGCCGTGGCTCCACAGAATGAAAACTGTCTCTCGCAGAATAAGGAGCTTGAGAAGTTCTCAGGAAAGGGGTGGGAGTGGGGAAAGCACCTCAAAATGCCCTTTGAAGCGGTGGATGAAGGAGCAGGAAAAATACCTGAGAAACGGGTAGACTTGTCACTGAGCAGTGTGTTTTTCAAAACTTGCCAGTCTGTATCCACAGCTCTTCAAAATGAAAAGACTGTCTTCCTGTGCTTATCTACCCATGCCAATTGATTGGGCTGTTTTTAAAGCTATTTGGTTGGTGAATTTAGTGTTTTGCAGTTAATCTTCCTTACAAGACTGTCTCTGTAGGCAATTTTGCTTTAAATTTCTGCCTTATTATAAACTAATAGTTTGATCCTAGGCCTTTCTCTGAAAATACAGCACAGGTAAGCAGCATGAGCAATGGAGGGATTAACATAGAAGTACTAATGTGAAATACCCTTGCAAAACTGAACTGTCCTCTATTGTGTCCTCCCAGAAAAAGGGGAATGAGGAAATAAAGATAGCGTGCCCAGTCTTAACTCACTTTCATGGTGTCCATCTCTTGAAATGCGCTGCAAGAGTCGGCCACTGGCGTGAATTGTGCTAATATCTAGCCAGCCTTGTGGCGTTTTCCTACCTGTGAAATATGGACTGTCCTAAGTGTGTTTACTTCATTTCCTTAACTATATAAGCTCGATACTCCTAAATCGCTATCTCAATAGGTGCATACAGGCAACATGAAGTATCACTATCTAGTAGGCACTGTTTTCTTAAGCTGGCTCGAGGTGCGCTAACTGACCCTGGCCCTTTTGGAAGTTTATGGTGCTGCCCATACTGTACCATGTGCATGGCGCACAGTTACTGCTACTTTACCGTAACGCTGTGCTGTTATGTGGGAGTGTGCTGCAACGGCAAAGTAGCTGCTGGCCATGTATAGATGCACAGGATTGCTACGTTGCCATAGTGCGACGTGTAGACGTGCCCATTGGATTATCCGTTCAGATGGGAAACGTGCAGTAAATGCAGAAGGGCAAAAAGGAACAAAGCATCTTTTGGTGACGTATGAACTAGCTGCCCAGAATGGTTAAACAGAAGTCCAGGGAGTTTGTTCAGAGCTGACACTTCAGTGTGTTTTTCTTGAGAGCACCCACCCAGTTTTAGCTTACCTTCCCCCCACTACGGCTCTTTCCAGCTCGTTGATGTACTGTTGGAGTAACTGAGACTCCTTTTTTATGTTGAAAGAGCAGGTATCGATAGCGGAGGTATGCCTTAACTTAACAGAAGGGTTAGACATTCCCCTGACCTTTGCCCATCCTCTCGTACCTTTGGGACGCGTCCGCACCTGGAACATGCATACAAAGCCTGTGGCTTTGGAGAGTTCTGTACCAAGATAAAAGTTGTGCATCTTCTTGCGCGGCTTTCAAAACATTGTGCGAAATGTCAGTCTGGTTCTGCTCTTTGTTTGCATAGCCTACAGTCCTGAACCGTTTTGGGTTGTTGCTCAGTTGTGGGTTTTGTCTGCTGGCTATATAGGCATCCTAGAAAAGTTATTATTCCTTCCCATATTTGTATGTAGAAAAGCAAGTCCTGGGACACCATAGCATGCATTATTCAGATATCACAAATGAGGAAAGTAATAGCATTGGAGAAGAAGATGATTTCCTTTTGCAGTTCTTGTTATTTAGGTACGTGTCTAGCTTTAAGGAAGGCAACAGATGGGCATCATCTGACCCACTGTCTACAACTGTATTCAGAAAGTATGCTTATGCCTTTATTCCACGGCAGATCTATGATGTGGAACAACTGTTCATTGCTTTCCGTGGTCCAGATTAACTTGTTTTATCTCTAGTAAACCATAGGATTGGGAGTGAGGTTGTGTTGCAAAATTAGGGAAAATAGACTATTGAGGTCCGATGGCTTAGATCTGCTCTTAGATGTGGCTACATGCCCTGCTGCTGTCGGCTTGGAGAGAGGCTTTCCGAATGCCAGTCACTGATGCATTGTGCACTAATGATTTTCATTGGGAAATTGCAGCGTGCAGGGGCACGGAATTCAATTTATTTTTTCATACACTTTTTTATTTGTCATTTTCGTTGGGGTTTTTTATGGGTATGCATGTTCCATCATGATAGCAGTATCCTATCTTCTGTCTGTCACCAACTATGACAAAAGGAATAAACAGCGGGAGCAGATGCTCTCTTGAAGTACAGAGATCCTGTTTCCATGCAGGCACCTTCAGCATTCAAGAATGAATGAATGAAGAGAAACAAATAAAATTGTGCAAATTACAGAGGGAAAATATGTTGGGGCATCTGCTCCATCCACAGGCCAGTGCCTCACTGTTCCCTGCTGTGCTTTTTCTGCTAGGTAGCCAAGTTTTGAAGTGATCCAAGCTTTGCTTCTACCACCATTGGTGCCTTGGATACCTTGGTGACGAAAATACCCATAATATAAAACTCAGGATGGATAGACAGACTCACGGAAAGAACTCATTCTTTGCTGGTCCCTGATGTTTCTTCATTTCCTCCTTTTTCAGAAAAACCTTAACTTTTTTAAAGATCTATATTGCATATTTGCTCCCCCCCCACCACAATTTTTTTTTTTTCCTTTTCCAAGAATCCTCCAGTAAATGTGTAAGACATCCTGCCCTTGTTACCCGCTTCAGAAGCAAGACAAGAGGTAGATCCTCAAGGGAGCAGTGGGATCTCAGTGTCTCCTGTACGTGAGAGTAGGTGGCTTCAGACCCGTTCATGCTAGTTGTAGCTGATCCAACTGAATCCTTACCTGGTGGTCGCAGCACGTTTAGCAGGCCGTTGGATATGCCATGCAGATGTGAGCTGGCACTTCCAGCGGATCAGCAAGCTTCAATTGGGGATGGACTCGTAAGAATAATCCCTGGAGAAAGCTGTTTGTGACAACTGGTCAAGCCGTATTTTAATTTAAATTGTTGAATGTTTTAATCCTTTTTTATTTCCTTTTCTTTTCTCTAGTAAAACCCAGCTAATTGAAAATCATGTGCAGTAGATAGCTAATCCTTAATCTGACCTGGTGCCTCTTGTTCTCAGCATATTGTCATGTAATTGAATGCATTGAATTTTCAGCTGATTTAGATGCATGGCAATAGCCAGAGCACTCTTTTTTTTGCTTAGCTCCTTCTAGAAGTGCCGTTGTCTGGAAGCTGTGCACCAGGCACGGGCAACCTGTGGTACAGGTGTCACAAGTGACACGGCCAGACTGGGAAGGTGATAAAGGGTGGAGGGCTAATTTGTGGCACGCCTGCCAAAAAGGTTGCCCCCCCCACTGCTCTACACAAATGCAAAGGTGAGTTGTGTGCGACAGGTTTTATAACGGAGAACATGCAGCGCTTTCTCTGTTGTACCCTTACGTGTGTATGAAATAAGCACTTGTTTGACTGGTGCCTGGACTTCGATAGCCTTGTCCCAAGCTCTGCATGTCTTCGTGCTTGCCCATCTCCCTCCCCTTAGCCCTGGAAGTAATCGGAGTGTTTCTCTTCCTCTTCGTTTTGTGTCCATTTCACAGGAACTGTAAGCTGAGTAACAGCAACTTCTCCATGGCCACAGTAGATATTCTCTACATTGATATCACAAGAAGATGGAACAGCATGGGGATGGACCACAAAGAAGCAGGTAATACCATTTTGTATTGAGGATGTAAGTGTTCCTTTTGATGTAGGCTTTGCTCACAAGCACACACCAATTTTCTAGCAAAATCTGTCAAAACCGACCACGTACATCTCGGTGGAGAATTCAGGCTGGATATGTCATGGCTTTCCTCTGACTGGAAGATGGAAGCGCTAGTCAGACCTGGCCTTCTGTAGCCCTCCAGACCTGTACTGGCCATTTTGCAGATGTAGTTTTGGGCTGTGAAGGGATGCTTCCTATCACTTGCTCCTGGAGTCGTCTGGTGGCCGAAGAATTTTGTCTTCCGTTTGTGCTGAACCCCTGGCTTGCATCAGTAACCTCTTAATACACATTAGAGTACCTTGTATTTGTATTTACAGAAGCTGATGTTGTGAAACCTCACCCAGGCCCTCCAAATCCATAGTTCCTTTAAAAACATTCTCCGTGAGTTCTCAAGTCTATTGATTACAGCGTAATTAGGTGTTGTCCTGCATTATGTACTAACTTGCACAATCTAACAAACAAGAGGCTCATTCAGGTGCTCTGAGTACACATATTTAGTTGGTTTGTTGGTTAGGTCTTGTTCCCAAATTGGGTTATTTTTAAACAAATCCATTATGTGGTTTTAGCCAACTTTCACATATTGAGTTTGACACAAGACTCCTCATTCTCCTTACCTTTGGCTTCATAGGTGAGGGAGGTACAGTATGTTCTAGCAGAAACTTGCACTACAGCTCAGCTGTTAAATTGACTCCAGACTTAAATGATTTGATAAAAAGATTTTTTTTTTTTTTAATCGAAAGAGAAACTCATTAAATAATAAAATTCATTGGAGCAGCAAGGTGGGTGTTCTATCAAGGTGCTGCAGACAGCAGCTAACTTACTGCAGCTTTGTTGGCAGGAGAGAGAGGCTTAAATCCAAACCTTTGAGGGTAAGTGTGCATCTTAATTATCATTTTAAGGTCTGAGAGTTCTCCTGCTCTAAACCACAGTTGAAATTTTGCTGATGAATGAGTAAATTAATACTAAAAAAACAACCCCCCCTCTAAAGCTGAATATGTATGGTAGCAGAAACATGCATTTTTGATTAAATTATTAAATAGGGAAATTGATCAGTGGTAGCAGTAGGAAGCTATTTTTCAAGTTTATTGCTTCAGACTAGCATTACCATCTGGCCTATTGTTAATTCTGGATTAGCTTTTCATGTTTTGTTTGCATCTTAAATTGCTACGTATAAGCAAAAGCTGTACAAACTGCTCCTGTAATGTTGCTAGCACTGTTTTTTTTGGTTTGTGTGTTTATTAGTGTTTCTCTGTTTTGCTGACCAGAACATGATGATGCAAGAAATATTTATTTTGCTCCCCGCTGCTTCTCCCAGACCTATCCTTCCTTGTCTTACTCATGCAAACTGTATGCTCAGGTTCCACATTTGGTCTTTCTCTCCCTTCTTAAACAGCCAGTTTTGTGTTTCATTGTATTGCATCTCACTCTTTCTGCTCCACTGCTTCTGCCAGCCTCAGCCCCACTGTCTTCACTGCTTCCCTCGGGACAACCCCTGCATGGCACCGGTCTAAGAAAAGCCACAGTCTTGCGCCCCAAATGCCTTTTCTTGATGCCTTCATGTAATCAGCAGTGTTCAGTGGTTGGACTGACAGCTTCTGGGCAAAATTCCTAATTATTTCTACAGTTAAGAAGCTAACCCCCCACCCTTTACTGAAAGATGATGGATACATGAAACTGTTAGAACAGTTGCCTGACTCTTTTAATTCAGTGTAATTATTAAATCTGTCCGTAACCTCAGGTGGATCTCTGTGGTTCCCAAACCAACCTTGCGTAGAACCATATCTGGGATAGCTTGCGATCTGGAGAGCCCAACTTCGGACAGACTGGGGGTTTTGCTGTTTTGGAAAGTCATGAGCTAGTTAAACACCCCAAAATCATAAGCTGCCCTTGGTAATTGTGGTCAGTTTGGTACCTTTCTCTCTCAAAATGCGTTGAGACCTTCTTTTCATGTTGTGGGGGTTTTGTTTCCCACTCTGCTGAAGTATTAGTATCAGTGGAGGTATTTAATATGATCTATTTATACTGCAAGACTGGAGCTTGATTGTGCAAAGTGCTACACGCAGTAACAGTCTCTGCTTCACAGAGCTTATGATCTAACAATACCATTCATTTCGGCTTTGCACAGGCAGAAAAATGGGCCCTAAAAGTGTCCCACATTTAAAATGCTACCTTTGTTCACACTGCTTTCAACTTTATATACTGTTCAACTCTAGGTACCAGTATGTGACACACATCTATAATGAAGCTGTAATGGGATCACTTCTCTTTATGCATGCACAGAATTTCCAATAAAGTTAATGAAAGTTATGTGCATACATCTAGGGAAGAATAAACCCCTAATGCCTGATACTTGTATGAATGAAGATAAACCTGTGCTGAGAGGCACTGGAGCTAAACAGACTCCCATCTAGGACTTGTAAAGCAGGAAAGAATTTTAAAGACAAATTAAAATCTCCATTTTTAGAAAATGATTACATTTATTTTAAAAGTAACTTCTTTTTCTCTGTTGGATTTTTAATACGTACTGTGGACCCCAATGACGCTGAATGCATAGCTCTAAATACGCTCACTGTTGTTCTTGTTGCAGTTTAATTGTCACTTTTATTAAAAATGTTAAAAGCTGGGGCTTTAATATCCACATGTAAATTTTGTATTAGGAAGGAAAAATGTGAATTGGTAGCTTGCGAACCAGAGGGGCTTGGAAACCCTACCTGCACGCGGGCAAATAAAGAAAACGAATGCCGAGGAGCGAGTCATGCAGAGGCAGTTATTAGATGTGCGCTCTCCCCATCAGTCATTGCTCTTCTGGTGGCTTTCCTGCAGACTCTGGTAAGGAGCAGAAGCGCAGAGCGGGAGGCCTGCCCTTTGCAATTTTGTGCAGAGAGCGTGCACCCTTGGCAGCCCCGAGCGCGGGCTGGGTGAAAGGGGGAAGGTGCCTAGGGGGTCGCTACACACATACACTAATCCTTCAGTGGATGTAAGTGGCAAAGCAAAGAAGACATCAACCACTCCAGTGAGTGGGGGAGAATGGCTGTGAGTCTAGATCGGGGTGCGACGGTGAAAAAGGAAGGGTAGAAACTTTGTTTTCCTGCCTTGCTGTCGTGCCTCCCACCCTTCTGTCCTAGTACTCCCCTTCCCCTTTCACTGCTCTCTCCTTAAGTTCGGCTGTTTCCCACGTGGCATGCATGCAGCAAAACCAGCTGGAGAACGAGCTGTAAACTCCTTTCTCTGGCTCTCCTGCTGCATCGTGCACTGCTGTTGCTGTCCCACTACAGACGGACACAATCTCAGTGTTCGTGCTCTGTAAAGCACTGACCTCTGCGTTGGCACGTAAGAAATAACAGCAGTAATATGCGGAGGTGGTGAGCCGATTTTATTTTAGGCTCTCCAGGTAGCTGCATTTATTTATTTGCTACCACCCACCCCCTGGGGAAAGCTGCACTAGTTTTGAATACCTAATGACTGCTGTCAGTCCAAGTTATGTTGATGTGTCATTACAGCTCATTTTACAATCCCTCTACATCGAACTTATGAGTTTAAAGCACTGCATATGTAAGTCCTTAATGTTCCTGAGGCGCTTTCACGAGACTTGCACCCACTTGCGCAAGGGGGAAATTTAGCCCAATGACTTCCCAGCAGCAATCGGCTCGAGTCCGCTTAAGGGAAAGGTTATTAGTATGGCCACGCTAGACTGAAGATGGGAAAGGACCTGCAATAACCATGTTTACAGGCTCCTGCTTTCCTAATAGGAGAGAGCATTGATCTGCGAGAGGCTGGGAAGAGAACCCACTGCGAGAAGGCTCAGGCTTGACGCAGCAAAGATCTTGGTGTGACGCATGCCTGAGCATTACTGCACCTCGCCTCCCAGCAAATGGGCTGTTTTTCGGCAGATGAAGAATTGCACCCCTGCCTTGTTTGTGTTTGCGTGGGAAACAGTTGCTTAAGTTGAAATCCGCAAGTGAAAAGGGTGTCCAAGCAGTGTGAGATTAGGGACACTTATTTCTGCCTCCCTCAGTGACTTGCGTGTATCCTGGATGAGTCCCTTGGCCTGTTTCTGCACCAGTTGATTGGCCTGTTACAGGCACATAAATACTGCCCTGGGGTACGGCAAGGCTCAGTTCTTTCCTTGGCCCATTGCAAGAAATCTGGCAAAGTGCAAGGACCAGGGTAGTGGCAGTTGGTGTAAATTCCCCCACCTTTTAAGTGGTGCTGCAGTTTCTGTCCCCGTTTTTTGGGGGTGGATTCTGTCTTCTGCAAGTTTGCACATCACCTTGAACAACAGGGCCCTGGTGCTGAGTGGGGCTTGGCTGGAAGCACTCCAGCAATATAAATAATAAATAACCGTGATTGGGTTTTAGGTGCTGTGGGAGGCTCCAGGAAAAGGTGAGAATACAGATCAAGGCAGGAGCAAATTCAGCAAAAGTTTTGTCTTTCTGGCTCAGGGTATTTTTACGTGTTCCCTCTTCAAATGTTCTTGGGGGGGGAAAATGTGTGTGTATATATATAATATTCCAAACAATCCTGTATTAGCACACTCGATACGTTATGGACTTAATAATTTTGTGGCTTCACACGGAGACGTTGACAGCAGTTTTATCTCTGTAGAGCGGTCTCCAATAGACTACGCAGACATCTGCAGTATAAGTCATTGTTCCGCCTGGAAAACAGACTGCTGTATTTAGCTGACTTGTTCCCACTCTAAAGGTTGCTCTGCGTTCCTTCCCTCTCCCTACCCAACAGTGTTTTCATAAATTCCTTTCGGAGGAAAACAAGACAACTGAAATCTCAGCATTTTCCTCTTTCCTGAGTGTGACCCTTATCTTTTGCTCCCACTAAAGAGTAGGCATTCTTTTATGTAATTACTTTTTCCCTGGGGTGAGAAAGTAATAATGGATTTGAGTACGCGCTGATAACCTACGAGACCCCAAGTTGAGTGCGCGCACACAAATCACTGGGATAACATTGGTTATATTAAACTTGCAGGAGGGTGTTCTTCCTCCAAAATCTCTGCAAATCTAGTTTTTTGGGTTTGTTTTTTTTTTTTCTAATTTGTTTGAATTTGAAATGTTGTGCTCAATGTGCAGCAGTGATCTGATGAACTAATAAGAGGCTTTTCAATATTGGATAGTGAAGAGACCACTTTGGCCACATTTTCTGCTACTTAACACAAATTGCATTATGCATTTCCCTGAGGTCACTAAAAGGAAAATTATTTGCTTATAAGAAGCTATGGCTACTGAAGATGGACCCTAGTTTTCTCCTATTCGTTATCTTCTACATTTTAGGCCTGTAAAACAAGCAACAAAGCTGCTCACTCTTGTATCGTTCCAAAGTATTATTATTATAAATGCCGTTAAAATAGCTGGTGCGCCTTCCGTGCGCCAGAGCTGTAAAATTCAGGCTTCTTGAACAGCCACGTGATATTTTCCAAACATTTCTAGTATAATTCTCTTGCTGGCCCCAAATCCCTACATGTGCAGCTGCATAGGAGTTGGAAGTGGTGTCTGTAGACTAGCTGCATGGAGTTTGGGATTTCATTAAGGCGTCCCTGTGCTTAAACACTTGATCTAAGCACAGATTTCTAGTGCTGACCACATATAACACCGGGAGCTGTTGATATTCTGCATTTTTGGGAATTAGCCAGGTTGTCTCAACCTGGATGCCAGAATATGGGAGTCCTCCCCTCCCAAATCAGTGACCGCTCTATAAATGGTGGCCAGGTACAAATTGAAATGGCCACTTAGGAGAGAGCCAATACAATGTGGCTTATAACCTGGGTTTTATGCCTGTCTGTATTTTAGCTAGCTTTTGGATGATGTAGCCAGAGAAATGTTTTGTGTTTGCAAAAAGGGGTGGGAGACAGTTTTTAAAAATTCTTATTATTTGCTAACAATTTTAAGAGTATTTAGAGTCTTATCTTCTATATTTCAAAATATCGAGATAGGATTACCTGTTAACAGACTCCTGCTCTTTTTATTGGATTATGGCAAGGTCTCCTTTCTTCCAGTAAATAATGAAGAACGCAGCAAAATGTGTCACTTGCTAAAGAAATCACTTCTGCATAATGCGTTCTCAAAACGTGCCTTATGAGCAGTTGCATATTCCACACATGGGAAGTTTCACGAGGCGATTACAGTGACTGATTAGCTGGTGCTGGGACATCATCAAATTAACAGAAATACAATTTGTCTCACTATCTGGAGAAATAGAAATAGGAAGCTTAATGGGAGCCCAAACCGACCTTTTGTTCTGGACTAGCCTCAGCTTGCTTATCACCATCCTTGGTGAGCCGGCTTGTCTGTCATTTGATGAAATGAAGAAAGGGCGCTGCTGGCCGAGAGTTATATGTTAGCATGGGATTTAGTGCATAATGATTTGCCTGCCTGCTCTGTTCACCTCTTTAGGCCTAAGACGTATTAAATTGTCAAGATAGCAGAGTTCAGAGGTTAGTTGTTGTTTTTTTCCCCAGTAACGGCTTAAATATTTAACTTGTAATGTAACTTAAGCTCTACAATTACTATCATATTCAATATAAAAATGAGGCCATCTGTTCCTGACAGTTGTTCAGTAGCTTTTATGAAAAGAAACTGATATGTCTTACTGGACGGTTGTTCCCATATCGAAAAGTACTGTGCCCTTTGGCACGTCGACCCGTACATTAATGCATCATGGTTATTGTGCATTAAGTTTTTAGTACCTGTAATAACTAAATGTGCACTAGTAATGCCAGCGCACCCTTCTTAAGTGATGTTAATGAGTAAACTAATTTTACCGCACACTAAGCACGATAGCGCGGCTTTTGCCACGATGCGATAATGCGCAGTAGAATTGGTCTACCGCGCACCTAACACCTCGTGTAGGGTCCCGTTGGCACCCTTGTTAGCAGCGAAAAAAGGACTGGAAGGGCTGGTTGGGATTAATGCCTTTGTACGGATAAAGACACCTTGTCCAGGTCAGGAGCATGCCACAGTGGGAGGTTGTAGGAATCGGCTTCCCCTGGTCTCGGGGGTCAGTCCTTGCTCTATACAGGAACCTAGCATATTGGCTAACAGAGCTGTCCAGCTGGTGTCTTCAGCTCTTCAACCTAGTTCAAAATGTATTTTTCTTTAATGATGATGATAATGTTGGTGAAGATGATGATGCTACATTCTCCCTGCATGTACATGTTCCTTCTGTAAAGGATAAAGCTGTGCTGTCTCCATCCTTGGACCTTTTCAGGAGCTGGTTGGACAGACCCTTGGCCGGGAAGTTTGAGTTAGGGATGCTTTGAGCTGGGGGCTGGCCTAGATCACCTTGTGAGGTCTTTTTTCCAGCTCTGCTTCCCTCGGGTCCATGATACGGTTGTATTTTATTTCTAAAGTAGCCCTTTATCTCTTTCCTGCTTAAGCACTGAGTGTCTCAGTGAGTCAGTCACACTAGAAGGTGGCCAGGTATCACACCTGTACAAGTACTTGTATATTTCTGAAGATTTAGAAGTGCCTCGCAAATGTTAATGAAGCCTTTCCCACTGTGAAACAGGCAAGTATTATTTTATCTAACTTAGAGGTAGGTAAGGTATAATATGCAGTGGCTCTATACATAAAAGATAAGATGTAGATCAGGCATGAGAGCAATACATAAAATATATTGCTCAAAGGACTGATGGAGGCAACATGTCTAGGACTAATATTAGAAGAGGAAAAAATTGAATATATGCTACAAAGGACATAAGTAATCAGACACTTCATTTTGTCCACCTTGCTGCACTCTGCTCGGTCCAGCTCTGCTGTGGTCTCCTTTGCAGACAGACCAGGTTTGCAGGTGCTCTGGGTACTGGTGGACAGGGTTTGTTTTTCCACACATGAATCATGTGGAAAATTTGCAGACTTGCTTTTAGAAATGGTTCATTTTCAATTAGCTGACAGAGCTTCGTTAGCAAAAGAAGGTGAGTTGAACAGGCAGGTGACTCTTCAACCCCAGCATTTCCAGATTCAGGAATTACGGGATTTGCTTAAAGCCTCAATGAACCAGATGGCTTCTGGAAAAAAAATAAAAAATAGAGTTTAGTATTTCCATACATAATCACCTCCCCGAGACGTCTGTGGTGATGTGGCCTTGAGCCTGGCCTGCCTCCAGTGGTAAGCCACGCAGCAACTGTTATTCTCGTTGTAAAACAGCAGCATCCAACTTTTTTTCATTAAATGCTCTGCATGAGTGTCACTTATGGGGAGGTAATATATATGCTACCAAATTGGCCCTGTTTCTCATGTTATAGCACACCATGACTGATAAAATAATTTACCGAGCCGGCAGCTGCTGCTCTTAGATAACCCAATAATTTCTTTGCAAGCTGTTTCACTGTAGAGCTTGTAACTGACCCCAATTGCTGTCTCGGTTGAGAGGAAATGATATTTTGGACTGTAATTGTAATGTTGCAGAAAAAAAGTTTCTTTTTTTAAAATCAATAAACTTAATTTAAGTGTGTTTTGTTTTTAAAACCTTAACTGCTTCACCTAGTTAATGCACACACTTAAAACACAAGTTGCTGATATTCCTCAAAGATACAGCAGGGCCTGGGTCCTTAATTAAGGATTAAAGGTGGCATTGCCGCGCAGTTCTAAAATGCTGGAATTAGCGCCAGCGTGCAGGCACTGTATCGTGCTGTTAACGAAGCGCGATCAGAGAGCGCTGTAGGAATCTTGTTTCTGCAGCATGTGGCTATCGGAGGCTGGCTGCTCGTCGGGGCAGCAGAAAGGCTAATCTTTGCAGGGAATCTTTGGCCATGGTCTGGTTGCCTTTACCGCATGCTTCAAGAGCTTAGGTTTCATGCCATTAAAACAACCCCACTGCGTTTCAGTTCTGCTCAGGTTAAGCAGAATATTTTTCCTGATGCCAGTGAAATCGCACTCTCATCTGGGGGCTATGAAAAAAGGAGTTCAGCTGTCCTCCACGCAAGTAAATCTGGCCTGCTCTATTCGAGGGGCACGTGGGGTATTTAGCTCCTTCAGATTCAGTGCACTGGAGATTAGAAGTCTTCTGTTGACTACATCCCTCTTACCATGAGAGATGGACTCCTCCTTGGACAAGAGGAGCAGGAGGTTAGGGGCTGTGCTTGGGTAGCAGGGCTGGCAGAAGCCGTACGTTTGTAGGCGGCGATGCAGGGGAGGGCTCTGGGCTTCGGGTCAGCATCCCGCAGCTTTTGGATGGAGGAAACCTCTTCTGGTTACAAAAGATCTCGGGGAATTTCTCATCAAAGGAGGAACGTTTAACCCTGGCGTTCAGCTAAGTGTGTGGTCTTAGCTCAGGAGGGATGAAGAACAGCGGAGGAGCTGGGGAAAGGTCTCTTCTTATTGACTCGTCTCGAGTCCCCTAAGGCACGACACTTGAGTCAAAGTCCCAGTCTTTAGAGCTATAAGCGTTAGTGCAGCCAATCTCTAATAAGTGCAAAACCACTGCAGCTTTCAGAGGAGCCAAAGAGAGGATCTGCAGAAAAGCCAGAGCGTGGTGGCTGCCGAAAAACCTGTTCCAGTGCTTGGCGTCCCCGTTCCTTGCGTGCCAGGAGCAGAACAGTCTTTGCATGTTGACAGCGCAGGTTCCCGTCCTTGCACTTGGCCTGTGGACAAGGACTGTGTGCCAAGCCCTACCTCCCATGTGCGGTCTCCCTTAGCTGGGCAAGAAAAGCAGCAGCAGGAGCGAAGGATTATGAAACCGAAAGCTGTGCCCTTGCACTTGCAACACCTTGGGGCGTTCACAAAAAGTGCAAAGGGAGTGTTGGCAAAATGCAGACCCCTTTTGCTTTTGACGTACTCGTTCCGATCCAGTAAAGGGCTGTAGCGGTGTTTCTGTCTGGCCTGCGTGAAATTCCAGTTCCTGGTGGAGAAGCGTCATTATAGGCAAAGCCGCTGCCATGACTGATGCTAATTGGTTGCCTTTTCAGAGCCTTGGCAAAAAGGCTACAGAGGATGCATGGTTTAGGAGAACTCGTCTCTGCTTTAATGAGGGCACTCATTAATGGGGAAGCTGTACAGAGCCACAGACTGAAACAGCCCTCTTGTTTGGGGACTGTTGATATGGGTGCAGCTCTAAAAGTCCGAGTGTTGAAATGACACTTGAGTTGCATGTATGACTTGTTTTTCCCTTGGGCAGATTATGTTCCCTGAAGCTCAGCATGTTGGTGTGTGTCAGACTCGGTTTCAGTTTAATATTTGAGGCAACAAGAATTGGGGCTGATCTTATGTCAATTCAGTTTTGCAACCCTTTAGAATCAGTAGTTGCTATAGCAATCTACCTCTCGACGGTAGGCTCTGGGGTCGGGCTGATGCCTGTATATCCTTGTGAGCATCTTTGATGCTCGGGAGCATCGCCGGTCTATAACTCACCTTGGGCGCGTTGGCTTTTCTGGTGCACTTTAAAAAAACAAAAACCAAACAACTTTGTGCTGTTTGATTGATCTGTCCAATACAAAGAAAATGTCATCTTTTGGTCTTAAAGGACAGGCAGAAGGGTGTTCTGTTAGCCAAGGTTCGAGGCAGCCGCAGCTTGAATTAAAAAAAGGAGCTGACTAACATAGTTGTGTCTGTATATCCGCAATCACCCGCGTGCCCCGCCGCGGAGATGACAGGTGCTAGAGCACGGGACACGTTAGAGTGAAAGGGCGCGGGAAGGGAGAAGTCTGCCCCTGATTCTCATGTAAATTCTCTCCTTGTTTGAAGGGATGTGCTTGCAAGCCTTTGTGGAAGCCTTCTTTTGCCTGGCTCAAAAAAGATACAAGTCACTCCCATTACACGAGCAGGTGGCCACACTGATTGATTTCTGCGAATACCAGCTTGCCACCCTGGATGAAAAGCGCCTCGTTTGCAGCCGAGGAATAACGGAGCGGCGACCAGCACTCGTCACCTGCCAGCCAGATGGACTTCACCTCGCCCCCCCTCATCACGCGCCTCTCCTCCACCGCACGGCCGCCACCAATAAACTCGCAGATTATAGGAGTCACCGGTTGTGAGGGAGCCGCTCCGTCAAGTTGCAAACGAACGTCAGGGCGAGAAACAAATCCCCGTATGCGTGTGCTGCAGGAGGCGAAACACGGGTTCCTGGGTTCTTCCTTCTGCTCATCATGATTATTTATTGCAGCTTTCCCTGATTTATGCTTTTCGGAAAGGATGGCTGCAAGCTCCCCTTTCCTGGTAATGACCCTCAGCAGCAATGGCCATTATTTATTATTTCCCCAGCGAGCATACAATATAGCTGAAATGACATACTGCACCTTTTATTCCGAGTTTATGGGAAATCATTTATGAAGACAAAGGGGCAAAGATATAATGCTACAGTAACCAGCATCGTGGGATTGATAGCGCGGACTGGGAGGCGCAGCCTCGTCAAAGGCGTTTCACCTTCGCTCGTGTCCAGCAGAAGCCACTTTCTGAGACCAGAGCAACTCACTCTGGAGATGCAACGCCTGCCGTTGTGAAACCAAGTGAGGAGGTGTAAACTGTCAAATTGTGTGCGTTGGAAAACCAAGATCTCAAATTATGCATTTAATCAAATTTTAGGCTCTGCTTCTATGTTGTATGGATTTCACTTGAATTCTTGTTCATGCAGGTATTGATTTTTTTTGTATGTGGCAGGGCTGGCCAGCAATTTATACTGGAGAGAAATGTATTTATTTGAAAGTTAATTTTAAAACACAGAAGCCCTAAATATTTTAGGGTCTTTTTACACAACTTTTGTCACCCCCACTGCTGTTTTACTTAAAGGCAAGTGGTTCAAGGGACCCGGTGCTGCTCACTCTTGCATGGAAACAGCCCCGTGCTGATCTGAATGTGCTGACATCGGCAGTGCTGAGCGCACACCTTGCAGAGAGAGCGGTGCAGGTGCACACCTTCCCTTTCCTTGACTCGAGGGGTGTCTGTGTCAGGCCGCTGGTGAGCACAGATGGGCTGGATCAGACTCCGAGCTGCTGGGTTTGCTCTTTGCAGCTGGCAGTGGTTTAGGACCTGTCCACTAACATTTCCCATTTGCACAGGCCCCACTCATATGCATGGAGATAGTGAAACTTGCTCTATAATTTTTGGGGTCTCATCCCTTGGCACGAACATTGGGGCGCTCTGCTGAAAGCCTCGGTGGTCACAGGCAAGGAGGTCTCGGCTGAGAAACACGGCACGGAAACAGCCCCTGGCACTTGGCGCCTGGCTTTCCCACCAAGTATCTTGTGGGGTTAAGCCCAGAGCTCCTGATGCAGAGACAAGTGAAGTCAGTGGAAAATTTCCATTCATTTCAGAGGGCTTTAGATCATGTCCTTTCTGAGGCCTTTTTCTCAATATTATGGCAGACCTTTACTTAATTCAATTGGCTGAAGACCTCTAGAGCGACATCTCTCAACCTGTGGGTCATGACCCAAAAGTGGATTGCAAGAATATATGAAAGGGTCACGAACAGACTTCAAAAGTGGATTCTCCTTTAAAGGAGGAAAACCTCGGAAACTTCTTTCCCTTGCAGGCAGGCGAGTTTCAGCCTGCGAGGGCTGCTTGGGGCCCTCCCATGCCCCACACATTGTGGGGCTGGAGCATGGGGGCACGGGGTCGGGAATGGCCACTGATGTTTATTTAAAACAAAAAAAAGGTTGAGAACCGCTGCTCTAGAGCAGATCCCCAACTGGTGTCAAGTGATGCAGCTCCAATGGGGAGCTTTCCAGGAGCAAGGAGGAAAAGTTAATCTTCCACTTGGCCCCTTGGGGCAAGAGAAACTAATGCAGTTCTTCCTTGCAGCATAGGACTTTATTCATTGCATGCGCGCTGGTTCTCCACTTCACTTCCTGTTACCTCATAGCCGGGCATTGCAGATAAGGACAGCATCGCTTTTAAATCTTTATATTAATAAATATTTAATGGCCACTATATGGCTCTCCCTTCAGAGCCTGTTTTGGCCAGCGTTCAGCAATGTAATTAATATTCTTTCCCAGTGCTGCACTGAACAGTGCAGGGTTACTTTTTCAAGTGTCAGGTACTGTAACTAATGGATTTAACGGTGAGAGGCTAAACTAATTGCTTTTTTGGGGGTTTTGCTATCACATTTGAACCAAGAGGAGACCTTAGAGCTGAATCCGCATCTCTGTGTAACAGTGCGGGCTGTCCCGCACAGGGGGAACAGCCCGTCCTTGGCTCAGAGGGGAGTTAGAAAGCAAGTGAAAGAAGCAGGCTCTGAAGGGAAGAGCTTGTGCAAGGACAAGCCAGGATGCTGTGCTGGGGCTGGAGCAAAAAGGGACTCTTCTCCTTGTGTCCAGGAGAGGACAGAGGATTTGGTTTTATTAGCTTGCTGAATTTGCTTTGGAGACCTTGCTGAGGAGCTCATAAGGAAGCAAATTCTCCTGCAGAAGCCAGCAGGATAAATGCCCTGCTTCTGCTCTTCCTCTTAATGCCCTTAACTTTTATGTTTTAAAAAAGTATGAATATTAGCACAGCAGCGTGTAGCAGAATAATTGGCCTTTTTTTAAAGCATAGCTATAATGCATGAATGCTGGACAATATTAATTGCACATAGGACTAGAAGAGGCATCCTAGCCCATCTTAGGCTGCAAACCCAGGGACTGACTATCCTTGAGCTTCTGCATAACTGTGCTTAGCAAGATCACTTCTATCCTTGCAATGGGGCACCATGAGTCTTTCTAATCTGTGGTCCCATTGTTGGGAGAGCAACCTGAGCACGCATTTGAGTACCTTTAAAACTTCAGTACTGTTGATCAAGGAACTTCATGGTATCATTGCTGTTGTAGGAATGCACTTCATCATCATACTGCAAAAGCTTGTTTCTTTATTTTATTCTTCAGAATGCAAGAACGAGTGCTAAATCTAAAATTCACCATGCTGCAAACAAAGTAGAGTGGCTCCAGGATGTGTGAAGGCTGCCCAGTAGCTGGGGATCAGCCTTACCCTTGGAAACCTTGGGTTCAGTTCCCTGCTCTGTGCTGGTCTTGGAGAGAGCTGGGGCAGGTTAGTTAAGTCTCTCCCTATCTCATGGAAATAGCAGCACTGTCCCACTTTTGAAGGGTGTTTTGAAGATAAAGCAAAGTTTGCTTTGCATTCATATACTATGACGATGCGGGGGCAGAAGGGG
>JAGPOW010003310.1:23521654-23547862 GCA_030014935.1 Caiman crocodilus | reverse complement strand
ATCATTTGTGATGCCCTCCAGAACTAACTAATCTTTGGGCTCCAAATTCATATAGGAACTAAAATACCTGAACAGGTCCATCTCGTCCAGCATATACTCTCTGATCGCAGTCAAAGCTGAATGAGTCCAGATGAGTTGCACATGATGAAAGAAATCGTATTCCTGACCCCCCAGGGGGGTGATCTTTTTTTTATTGATTTCCATGGTTTGTGGACTGGTGCTTGATATTTTTATTCTGGATAATGTAACGGTGGATGATTTCCTTGCCATATGGAGAGCTAGCTAACCTTGCTGTGGTGGTGTTGCTGTTGTTATGCTACTATTATTATCCTGCCGGCAGCTTGCTGCAGTGAGTTTCACAAATGAAATGTTGCATAAAAATTCCTTTTATTCATTGTCGTTTTGTTGCCTTTTCTTTTTGGAATACGTCCTTTTGTCCTTGGGCTGTGGGGAAGGATAATCGGCATCGAGCTCTGTCGCTCCAGTAGGCTAAGAGAGACCTTCTCTATGCTGTTGATTGTTGTTAATTTTGCTAGTGTATATTTTCTCACACTTCTTTTTCCAGGTTTAAATTAGTCCCATTTTTTTGGGTCTCCTTTCACACACGCACTAAAAACTCATCTACCCGGCCCTTCTAATCGGCGGCATTACCTTTTTATGGATCTCTCCTACTCCTGTTACAGATTTGAATCCGTGACTGTTATCCGAGGTGAGCTCATCCCAACACTCGATCTGCAAATTAATTGTCATACTACTTCTGTGTTCTGCTTTTCCCTCTTTTTATCTGGTGGTGAAATAGTTCAGCGGGTTTCATGGGCCACGTCGCCTGCACCTGCCGAACCTTGCTGCCGAGGCTGCTCTTCACCTGTCCGTGCTGCAGAACAGCAGAAGCGGGTTGGTCCGTTCTGACCCCGTCGATGACCGTCTTGTCTCCTCGTAGACGTATGAACGGTCACAGCCAAACACCTCTGGCTTGATTGCGAGCATAGCTTTGGCCTGTCACTGTGCCTAATCACATCAGTCCTCCTATGGTACTGCTGAGATTTGTGCTGGGGTCTCCAACCATACGTTAACAAATGGAATAACTTGTGTGCTCCCTGGGATCCTGCAAGCTCTGACTATGTTCGTAAACCCAGAGAGACTTATTGCAGAGCAGCCCCCACACAATGGGAGATCGTCTTCACCTTACCCATAGTAGGTAACACGGTAGATGTGGTGTAAGAGGACGTGTACCCCCACCGTAATATGTCACGTGTCATATCTCCTCTGAACGCGGCTTCTAGGGAGGTACGTTTCCAGTGCAACGAAGGATGCAGCAGCTGACACTCATTTAATGTCATACATTAAGTCCACACACAGTGCTGCCCATCTCCCCATCCAGGCAAAATTTAGAGTTGATGCTCTTGATTGGAGAGAGCTGTTTGCAGCCTGTAACTACCTACATGTGGCAATCAGCGGTGGGGCATATACAGGGCAGAGAGAAGACAAACGGAGCCAGTTAGAAACGGTAAGAACCGAACTATGTAGCAGCACTTTCATCTTCTTGCCTGCCTGTCTCTTTTTGGGACAATCTTTTTTCTCCTCGACAGCCAGGCAGCTGGAAATATTTTGTGTCTTGTGCATGTAAGAGAATAGTTTTAGGCTGATACCACCACCCTCAGCCTTGTTTAAGTTTCATAAAGATTATTGCAGCATGAAGATAAAATGCCAAGCTCCAAGTTTTGGCATCTGTCAAAACAGATGAAGCTGAAAGCATCGTTTTTTTCCTACTTTCATTGTAATATATTTGAAGACATTCACAAGTTGAAAAATGGTTACTTCTCATTTTGTGGCATCTGGCATTTGTCTTGCGATTGGCAGTGTGTTACTAGAAAATAGCTTTACAGTTTCTCTCATCTTGTGATTGATGTCTTATAAAGACAGTCTTATATAAGAGTTGGACTTGAAATGTTATGAATGTGAATGCTTTTTCGTAGGTCTTTCAAGTGGTACAATCCAGGCCCGGAAATAACAGTTTTTCCCTATCATAAGAGCTGTTCCTCTCTCTAGGTGAGATAAATTAACTATGGTACATAATAAACTCAAATGAGGTGTCTCTGTATTTCCCCAATCTTTATTTGCTCTGGTGGGCGTAATATAGACTTTCATACCTTGTAGATATTTCTTGCACGTGCAGTGTACCTGTTTTACCTGTGCTTTCAAAGCACAAAAGTTGTTTGCAGAATACGCCGAACCTCGGATAACTTATCACTAGTAACTAATGTTCATATATTTATGAAACAGCAAAACTGTGCGCCATGTTATTCTCTGGAAAGAGTACCTAGAGCAAAGCTTTTCTTTGGAGGCTTCGTGGGAAAGCTGCATTCCTCCTCCCTCTCCTGTTCCTTGACGCCTCCATCCTGTGGACAGCTCGTCCAAATGTTGCTCAGTGTTCAAAGCAAAATGAATTGGACGTAGCCCTTGGGTTATTGTAGCCAGCTTAGAAACCTGTCCAGTGGGCCGGGGGTGTTAATTCAGGACGTGAATGTTAACGTGCTGATGTTGATCACCAAGTCCCGATGTGCTGTCCTACGGTACAAAAGCAATTTGACTGCTGTTTACCAGTGAAAGCTGCAGGCCTAACGAGCATAACATAAGGATAAATGAAGCCTGAGTTCATCACTGCAGCCTGGATTTAAGTAGTAAAAGCAGGACTTGGATCTGACTCACAACCCAAGATCCCTCCTCAGCAATCAGCCCACTCCTCTGCCCCACAGGGGAGCTCCGAGCCCTGTCTGGCCCCTCCAAGTAGCTGTCCCCGGCGCGCACGTGCCCATGCTGGGCAGTGCCCAAGCCCTACCCCAGCCCCGAGCACCAGACTCGGTGAGCAGCTGCCTCCAAGTGTGTGCATCTGCATGGATGGGGCTGCCCTGGGTGCAGCCTGAGCACGGCACCCCCAGCCCCTGCTGCCCCAGGAAGGGGGCTGGGCAAGGGGCAAATCTGCCCTTCCCCTGGGGCAGAGGGACTTGTCAAGGGCTGGGGGGCTCCGGCTGCTGCCAGCCCTGGGGCTCATCTTGGTTGCATGTTGTAGCCAAAGAGCATTGGGGAACATGAGCTGGGGAGCATACCGGTGGTTTGGGGGCGGCCTGTGCCCCAGGCACCGATGCAGTGCTGGGATCCCATGGATATTCACAGCCCAGCAACTGGGGGCACAGCGAGAGCATGTGCTGGGACAGGGCTGAGCCCCTGGGCCTCGCTGTCCTGGCTTGAGCCAGAAGGTGGGACCAGCCACGCGGTGCCTTGGAGAGGCTGGGAGTAAGGATGCGGAAGGGAGCGTGTCTGAATGTGCCTTTAGGTGGGTTCAGATCCTGTCGTTAGCCGATGGGTTTGTGCGTGTTAGTGGTTGCAGGGGTGCTTTCCTCTTCATGCAGCACACGCTAAAACGCTGCAGAAGCGGGATTTGAGCTCGCAGCAGTGTCTGACAGAGGGAGGTCTCTGACCTAAGCCATGTGCTTGTCCCTTTTTGTCCTCTCGGGGTGCGGATGGGCTGTCTTCCTCCACCTGAGACTTAGGCCGGTTCTGTCCGTGCCGTATCTTTGAATTCCCGGGCTCTTCTGGTTGCCTTAACGTGAAGAAAGCAGAATAAGAACGCCTGGTTGTGTAAAGCAGATTGCAAGCACCGGTTCAGGGAGCCGTATAGAAACACAGAACGTAACGTAGCCAACCGATCGCGATGAACCGGTCACACGGGTGCTCCCACAGCGCGCCCCTGCAGCTGGCAATTTGGGGAGCTTTTGCGTGGAACTTAAGTCGGCGTGGGGCGCAAACGCACCAGAGACCCTCCGTACGAGCTCTCGGCTTCCCCCACGGACCTTAATGGTTTCTTGGCAGCCGTCAAGGCCCGTTGTGTAAATATCTATTTTAAAACGGGGAGTGTTTTTGAATCCAACAGACTGCACTTAACAAAAAGCTTTTATGTCTTAACTAGCAAATCTGCAGCTAATGACACTACAGAAGGTGGAGTGGGCTTTCCTCCAGTCTCTCCCGGACTCATCCCTGGGTCTGGGGGCCTGGCGGTCTGCCTAATTAGCTTCGCCAAGGTCACATGACATCTGGTCGAGCCAGCACTGGGGGCCATTCCTCTCAACGCACAGATTTGCCTTAACGAACAGAGGACCCAAAAGAGCCTGATTCTGCCTGCTACGTACACAGCACGCGCTGAAATCGGCCTACCAGGCAGTGGGGGAAATTACCGGTGAATGCACACAAGAGATGGCACGTCCTCGATGCCCGACCTGCGTCCCTCGTGTTCGGGGGCTCTCTGCACAGGGCGATGCCCAGCCATTTGGCAGCGTAGGAGCTGGGCTCAAGTAAGACTCGTTAGACACCTGCTGTATTGTAACACCATGGGTACATGCAACATGGTGATCTCACGAGGTCCCTTCCAGCCCTGGTGTCTATGAAACGTGTAGTAGAGATTTGTATTCTTTCAGGACTACTCACCCGGCGCCGGTACCAGACACGTGCAGCTTGTGGATCTGGTGGTATCGAAGAGCTCCCTAATACCAGATTAGTATTTACTTGTAGCTGAGCTTTGTCAGTTTGCAGTCTTGAATTAATCAACCCTTTTCCTAATGATCCTTCTCGCTGTTCATCGGCGAGGAAGGAATAGGCTGGAGTAGCCCCATTTGGCTTTTGACATTATTAATGGCTGTCTGACAGCTCTGCGAGCTCGCAAACGTGCTACCGCACAGATCATTAGCTCGGAACAGAAAGACGTTTTTGAAGAGACTGGCACATCTGTTCTGCCCTGTTTCCTGCTCTGATCTCCATCATCTGCATTAGTTGATCAAAGTCTCATAAAACGTGGTGCTGTCTGCTTATCTGATTAACACTATGAGATTATGGAAGTTGTAGGGATGGTGTGATGTCACGAATTAGCGCGGCATCCTCCCAGAGGAGATGCTTCCGACTTTGTGCGTCGGGTGTGAATTCTTGGGAACACTTGAAATTAGGGCTGTATTTACAATTGGCTTTATTAATGTTTATTAATGTTGTTTGAGTGATCGTTAAATAGCGCCAAGGTCACTAGTGACTTGCAAATATTGTCAGAAGACGCATTTGTAATAAACCCCTGACAAATGATGCTGTAAAAGTTTGTGCAGTGGCTGGGACTGAAGTATAGGGCCCTTGCCTCTGGAGGACCTGAGGAGTGGGAGGGAGGGAGGGGACAGCTCACAGCTGTAAGAAGGCAAATACACTGGGTAGAAAAAGGTTTTGAAGATGTGCTGCTCTCCCTACCCCCTCCAAAAAAAATTACACAAGCTTTTGGCATGTGAAATTTTTGCATCTTTTGGTTTCGGCATCAGGACTTCTTCCTCTCTCCTTCCCCTTGATCTGTCTTTTCTCCTATCTATTTATTCCTATTTTGTTCACGGACCCAGGCCATCCCTCTAGCAGGCTGGCACCGCTAACGCGCGGGGCTGAACTGTGGCAGTAGCGTGATTGGGGAAACCGCCGACCTCCGGGCCCCCACCGGACACGCGTGTGAGGTAGGGACCCTTCCCAGACTGCGTGTTCGCTGCCCGCGCAGTTGTTGGACTTCCACAGACCCGGCTGCTGCGGGTGTGCAAGCAAACCCGGGTTCCCTTTGCACGCCGGTCCCCAGGGCTCCTGCCTTCCCAGAACAGTGCTGGGAAAACCTCGGTGCCGGAAAGAGGTGAAACAGTAAAGCAACAGCACGGCGAGTGCCAGCCGCCTGCTCAGCAGTGCCATGGGCCCACGGGGCCAACAGGAGCTGCTTTCTGTGCCCCTGACAGCACCCGCCGTCGCCGTCTCCCCCTTCCCCGCGCCTCCCTGCGTCTCGGCAGCGCGCGCGCTGGATCCCGTGGGACGCGAGCCGTGAGCACCAGCGCTGCCCCGTGTGGCCCCATAAATCCCGGGGTGGTGCTGAGGCAGTCCTGTGGCATTTCGAGGAGTTTCCTTTCAACTTTATTTATCGCCATCTGCTTTTTCTGTAACGGCCCTTGTCCAGTCTTGCCCCTGCTCCTGAATGACACGGGACGGGAAGCTGCCTCCAGCTTTGACGACCGGAGCGCAGGGAAGAACGTGCTCTCGGGTCACGATTTGCCAGAAGTCCCAGCTGAGGACCCCCTCGCCTCTCCCCACCTGAGATGATGGGGACAGGACCTGGTAACTGGTGCATCCAGCCTTTGGGCTGCCTCCGACGAGCTCGTGGGCTTGACTCTGGTTCCGCAGAGGACGTGACCGCGGGGGAGCTGGCAGCGGTGCCTTACCAAGCGCAGCAAACACTTCGGCATTGGTTGCATGATTTTTTTTTTCCTGTGAAAATGCTGCTTGGGGGGAAAAGCTGCGTTATTCCACCAACCCCCCCGTGGCACGCTTCTCCTTCAACCTAGGAACTTCACCTGAGCTCAGAGGCTAAAACAAGCTAGATTTCTTCTGGGAATCTATAAAGAGAGTACCTGTGAAGTACCAAGAACACCCCAGCCCCCTCTCCCGCCTGATAATTGGGGCTAATTAGTGTGACTTGCCATTCAAGCTGGGTATGTAAGTGCCTGCGCCCAGCCTGTGGGGTGATTGGAGCCAGGACAAACCTGGCGAAGGTTTCTGATGCTCGGGAGAAGCCGAGTGCAGCTCGCACGTGCCGCTCTGCTCCTGCGCTGTTGCTGAGGGGTTGCTTCCCCGGGAGGCGAAAGTCGACTAGATATTGCTCTTTGCCAGCCGCTTGGGCTGTAGCCCGCTGCACAAATCCTGCTGCTGTCTGTGTGCTCACCAGGAAAGCGTCCTGAGCGTGAGCCGCGTGAACCCAAGCACGCGCACCTTGCCCCGTCCTGTTGTGGCGCGCGCTGCGGGTGCCTTTCTGCCTGCCCTGTTCCCCGCTGGCCTTCAGCACACTGGCAAGGAAAGGAGAAAACCCAAACCTTGGCAGTGCCCAGATAAATGCATCTGGTCTCCTTCTCGGCTTCATTTCCCTTCCCTTGGAAGAGATTGCCTCACATGGTACTCAGCTGAAACCTATTACCTTGCATGCCCAAGCATATCATATTGAATTACCTGGATCCCTAGGCCCGGAGTGTTTGCTAATAGCTAATGGCATCTTTTCAGTTTGCGGTGATTTATTAGAATGCCCTTTTCTTCCGTGGTGCAGCAGGGGTTGCGTGCTTGTTCTTAAGCAGAGCTCAGCGAGGGCGGCGGGGACGAGGGCGGCCGTGCTGCGGCGTAGCCGGCTCTGCGCCTATCCAGCAGCAGAGCGAAAGGCCCGTAGGAAGCATGGGCTTCCTCCCACTGCTCTCTGCCCCACACCTGGCTCATCTCACCCACATCCCCCATCCTCCGTCCGCTCGTGGGCCCCGCGGCTGCAAATGTGGGAGCCAGCCCAGGGGTTGGGAAGCACCTGGCGCGCAGAGCAAACCTGCCCTTGCGAGGAGGGGGTCTGGGCGGTTCTCGTGGGGCAGGCAGGTTCTCTGCAGCCACGGCCGATGTGACATCTGCCCGGCCACTGCCAAAAGACCACTGAAAATGGTGCGAAATTGCTTCACCGGCCGCCGCCAAAGACCCGTTACAGCGCCCTCCCCGCAATCCCGACATCCTAAAGCCTGTCTGCAAGCCTCTGCAGCGCTGCTAGCAGGCCGGTCCCGGGGCTGCTCCCGGTCAGGGCTGTGGGGAGAGGTTGCAGCGGGGACCGGGTGTGCAGGCAGTTCTGGGGTCCCAGCCCAGGCTTTATTTCTTAATTGCAGGGACTGGTTTGGGCCAGGCGCAAGGTCAGTCTCCTCTTTGCTCTCTTCTTGCTGTAACCCCCACGTCTCTGCTCGAGCTGCTGGCAGCCAGGAGACAAGAGTTTGGATTTGCATGGATGTGGGTCTGGGACCCTCCGTCCCGTGGCTTTACGGACGATTTGCCGCGCTCAGTCGCTGCAGGAAGGGCTCAGGATGCCGCTGTGTAATCGTCTGGTGTCACGGCAGCAATAGGCGGCGGAGGGCAGGGCTGCTCGTCGTGTCCACGCCACCCAGCTCCGGGGTCCGTCTTCGAGGCCGGGCCATTAGTATGGCATCTTCCTTCTCCGCAGCCCGGGCCCACGAGGCGCCTCGCGCTCTCCGAGCAATTCTCGCTCATAACAACGAGGGGGGAATATGGATTCCAGGCGGAAAAATATGTCACTGTAATAAATCAAAGTCAATCAACGTGGGACCTCCGCCGTTCAGGTTTCATTCCTCCAAGATGTGGCACAAAAATCAAATGGCTGCAGTTATTCAATTACAGCTCATACCAGCAATGGGAAAATCCAATAATGTAAAGGGCCTGCATCAATATTGTCTGTGCGAGGACGACTTGTGCCCACCATCAGATGGGAGCAGAAAGAGAAATCATTGCAGGTGTCCAAGTCTCCCCCTCCCCCCGCTTCTTTAATATCCAAATAACCCAATCTGGCGCGTCTCTCGGATCAATAACAGCACCGGGCGCCTAATGACAAACTGGAAAACATTTTCTCCCCCAGTGACGAGAGAGCGTCTCGAAGCCCAACTTGAGCTGGCTTTGATCTTAATTGACTCGGACACCGGTGGCCTGGCACGTCGCACGAGAGCGGCACGTGGCCGCCTCCCCGCCTGTCGCTGCGCCGTGCCTGCCTCGCTCGCTCACTCGCCCCGAAGTCTTAGCTGCGGCCACCTTGGCCGGCGCGCGAGGGAGCTGACGAGGCCGTTCAGAGGCAGGAAGGGCGGGAGCTTAGCAAACACCTGGGTAAGCTGGTTTGGGCACAGAGCGGGGCGAAAGAGCCACGAGGTCCGGGTAGGGCAAGGGAAGGGGGAGCATGTGTGCAAGCACGAGCGTGCCCGCAGCCGGGACGGACGGGGGGCGTGCGTCCCCCCGCACAGCTGTCCCCGTCCCCTAACGAGGATGAATGTACAGTGCTGCAGGCGCCGTCCCCGTTTCCTTCCAAAAGGGACATGGGTGTAAATGATTGGGCTAATTAGAGCAGGGACGTTAGCAAAGAGAAACAGGTTCCTGGTGCTTTAATGGGGCGTGGGAGCTTTGCAATCCCTTTTCGGCTCATCCGCTGCTCCGGTCGGCGGGCTCTGAAAGTGGATGTCTTCGTCCCCACGTCAGCCCAGAGCCGCACTGAGCCTCTGGGGCCCGCGCTCCCTGGCCTCATCTCCACGGTCTTCCCCGGCTCTCGGAGAAGGGCAGAGCAGCGGCCCACGTTTTCGTGGGCTGCGGAAACGGGCCCGGGGGAAGGGACCCGCTCCTCGTTGGTGCAGCAGCCCTGCTGCTTCTCGGCAACCCAGGCCACGTATTCCTTCTCCACGGGCCCTGCTTGGGACTGACACGCAGCACCGGGTCGGGGAAGGTCTCATCAACGCTGGTGCAGTTATTTGGCATTTCGTGCCAGTCACCTGCGTTGCCGTCATACTGAGCTGGGGCTTGGAAGAGCTTCAGCCACGCTAGGCAGGAGTACGTGTGCTGGTGTCTGTCTGTCCGTCCGTCCGTCCGTCCATCCCCCATTGAGGCTTAGGCCGCAGCTCTCCAAAGCAGAGCGGAGAGCACCGTGCCTGATCCCGGCCTGCCTGTGCGCGCTTCGTTTCTCAAACGGCGAGGTTGCCCCACGTTTGCAAGCAATGCCGGCAGCCGGGTCTCCAACCCGGGCTCCAAATCGCTTCTCTGCCGGGGGCTGGACTGCTGCCCACCAGCCTGCGTGCGGGAGGAAGGGCTGTCCAGTGCCGCGCGCAGCGCTTGGCCCGTCCTTACAGGGTAGCGCTGGTGACCACCTGGGTCCGGACCCCATCTCCCCGAGTCTGTTCCCGGCATCGTCTCCTGCCTGCTGCAAAACGCTTCCTCGGCCAGGGTCCCCGTCCCGTTTCTCCTCTCTCAGCCCCTTCCTTCCCGCTCGCCCGTCATTATTGACTCCTCCGGCGGCGCACGGCTGTATTCCCGTCGTCTCCAGGGCCGGGGCTTTGGAGGTTCATTTACCGACTGGCTGCAGAATCGCGTCTTGGCGAGGATGTTTGCGCTGGGATTTATCCCGGCCGAGTTCGGGCGCGGGACGCAGGCTGCATTCAGACGAGGAAGGGAGAGGCTGCAAGCAGTTGTCACCTGCTGGGTTTAATCGTGCCACGTAGGCATAAAAGACGCATCTGTGCGCAAAGGGGCCGAGGGCCTGCAACTCCCCTGGGCTCGGGGGGCTTCAGGAGCGCTGGCAAGCATGCTGGAGCCACATCGGGGTGGGAGCACGTTATCCCACGACGGTCTGCAGAAGATGCGCTTCGGGCCACGTGAATAAGCCCAAGCATTGCCGGCCGTGCAGAAGACCGGGGCGTCCCGTGACTGTCATTTTAGGACCTGGCGCCTGTCCGTGGGGCCCCAAGCTCTCCGCACCCATACAGATCTGTAATCCCTGTTGCGCAGCCGCCTCGCCGCGCTGCTGGGAAGAGCCCTCTCGTCCTTCCTCGGGGGCGAGGCGCGAGAGCCGCCAGGAAAAGATCAATTGGGACCTGGCCGGAAATCGCGCCGTGCCGGAGGCGAGGTGGAAACGCGCTCGGAGGCTTGTTCCAGGCGGCTGGCTCTGGAGAAAGCTGCCCTGCGGAGAGCGATAAGGCTGCCGCGTGTGCCCCTGGCTGGCTCTGCTTTCTATCCCGCGCTGCCAAGATCAGAAATGCAATTAGAGGTTATTGAAACCTGGACAGCTGGGGCGGGAATGGCTGAGCAGCAACCCTGGGCCGCGCCATCAGGAAACATCGGACAGGCCCCGTGGGAAGCGCCCGTTGCAGGCCTTGCCGGGCTGGAGGGCGAGGACACGAGCAGAGCCCTGCTCGGGAAGCGCGGCATGTCCCGAACAGCCACGTCCGGGGGCTTGTCCTGGCTCTCCGGAAACCCACGCGGGGTCGCAGGACTCCAGGACCTGCAGCTTTACGGAGACGCCCAGGCACCGTGCTGCTCGCATCCCTTTGCAGGAGCCGGCCGCCGTGTCCGTGCCCCGTGCCGGGGGCAGCGCTCTGCGTGTCCTCCCGGCAAGTCCAGCAGCCTGGCTCGCTGGCATCGGCTGGGCCGGTCGCGGCCGCGGCCGCGCTGCTTTGTCGGGAGCGTTCGGCACCGTCCCTGCCTCTCCCCCGCACCCCTTCTTCCTTGTGCAGAGCGCCGCGTCGCTGCCATCCTCGGCTCTAATGGCTCTTTCTCTTGCATACCAACTCGGCTGCAAATCCTGCAAGGGTTTAATTACTAGAACATTATTAACACTGATGAAGTTGGGGCTGGAGTTGCTCTCCAGATTAAAAAACAAGCCCGCGGCCCCCTCCTCTGGCTCTCCCTCTGCCCCCTTCGCAATTCGCCGTCTCATTTCTCCCAGCCTTGCCCTTCTGACAGCCGGCGACCACGCCGCTCGCTCATTCGAAGCAAGGTGCGACCGACTCGCCGCTGTTCGCGGCAGGCTGGCGAAGCTCTGCGTTCCTGGGCTGGTTTCCTCTCCTGCAGATGCTTCCCCTGCTCTAGTGTCTCGCAACCTTCAAAAGCAAAGGCGGCAGGGGAGACCGGGCCGTGATGATGGTTTCGGCCCAGGTGGTTTCACAGATCGGGCAGGGGAGATGCCATCTTCTTCTCGGCCTTGAATGCAGTTCGAGGCCGAAGGCCTGTCCCTTGTGTGTCCAAAATACCTCCAGTGCGAGGGTCTGGGCTACGCAGTTTATGGCAGTGGGGGGTTGCTCTTGGGCTCTCCCTTGAGCTTGCTGCTTCGGCCTTTTGGCTCGGGGCAGATGAGACTAGGGAGCATCTGGACGGCACCTGGCCTCCGTGCGCCGTGGCAGGCGAGCCCGGCTCCGGCGTGCCCCGTCCTGGCGGGGAGCGCGGCAGCGTCGCCAACAGCTCGAACCAGCCAGGCCGTCTCCCTGTGCTCTCCAAGGAGCTAATTACGGGGATGTTAATGAGGCTCAGGTGCTAACGCTTCCTAGGATTTTAATGACTCTCCTGCAATCCTTCAGCTGGCTCTTGCGGCGCGGCCAAAGCGAGGGAGCTGTCTGGAAGCGGGAGGTGAGCGCCCGCCTTAGGCCAGCGCGACACGGGTAGGATCGGGCCCCGCTCGGGCTTCAGTCCGACGCTGCCTGGCTCCACGGGACCCCCGCTCTGCAGCCCGGAGAGGGTGGGCGCACCTGGCATGCGTCGCCCTGTCCTGTCCTTTCCCCCAGAGCAGCCACGGACGGTCCTCCGCCACGCGGTGCCACGGCAGCGGGATCTGGCGTGGGCCGCTCTCGGGGCGTCTGCTGGCTCTCGCTTCTCCCCGAGAGCGGCTGGAGGTGCAGGAAGCCCCTGGGCCGGCCGTGAAACGCCATTGCCCGGGCCGCGCTGGGTTCATTAACAGCGCCAGCGTTACAGCAGCGCGCCTCCCAACCAAGCAAGCCTTTTTGGGCCGGTTTTCCACTTTGGGACGCTCGCCTCACTGGGGTGATCTGACCCCAGCCGGCTTCCTGCCCCTGGGATGGCGGGGCCGGACCCGACAACCTCACGAGGTCCCTTCAGCCCTGATGCCTGTGAAATCCTTCCCGTCGGTTTCTTTCCCAGGCCCTGGGTGGCTCTTGCGTCTCCCGGGCGGCCTGGGCAGCCGCAGAGCGCCGAGGTGTCGGGCGCTGCCCCAAGCTGGAGGCTCGGCACGTTTTCGGGGCGTCCCTGGGCGCGGGGAAGCGCACGTCTCCGCAGGGTTTATGAAGCGCTTGCAGCTGCTGCGTGCCCACCGGCCCGACCCCCTGCACCGAGGGTCTCTGGAGCCCTCCGCAGCTTGTGCGTGGCGACCCACGTGCCTGCCCACGGCCCCGTGATGCCAGGGTCCGGCGGGGGCAGCGCGTGGGCTACGTCCCAGTCGCCGCGCTCTGTCTAGCAGCATGCGGGCACAGACCGGACGGATGCCGAGCCCCTGCCATTAACCCTCTAGTCTCCCAGCACCAGGCCGCTTTCCCAGTCCTCACCGGTTTCCAGCTGGAACATATCGGGCAGCGTCTGCCGAGGCACCGAGCTCACAATGGGCATTTATTTCTCATGATTGGGACATTGAGCAAGGAAGGTCTGAGCCCGGCGCGGGGAGAAGAGGATGCTAGATTTGGAGAGCACATTCGGGGATGGGGGTGGCATAGCGAGATGCCAGGTCGGAGCTTGGGCTGCAGCCTCCAAACACTTGGATGAAAATAGCTTGGTTGCAATACAAGAGAGGAAGCGGGATTATCTGCAGCTCGAGGCTGAGGCATTGTGCGAGAGCGCTGCAGCTGTGCGGGAGCGCGGAGCCAAGGCTAACGCCGTCCGCTGCCAGCCCGGGCTCCCGCATGCTCTCCCCGGCGCCTGGGGGTGAGCTGGTGCCTCTGGACCCAGCGCCCGCTTGCCTACGCAACCTCCTTGAGGACTGGGCAGTGACGTAAGCCCGTCGGCCCCAACCAGCGGACCCAGGTGTGGTGCTTCCGGCCTGGAAACAGGGGACTTGTAATGAAGTTAAGAAGCAGCGAGTGCAGCTCTGCCGGGGACGTTCTCCATTGCAGCGCGCAGTGAACTGGGGAACTCGCTGCCGCGGCCGCTTGAAGCAAGAGCCTGTTCAGAAGGGGAGGACTAGCCCGGTGCCTGCAGGGAAGTACCAGCCACAGGGCTTCGGCGTGGTGGATAGGAGTGCATCCTCTGAACCTGAGCTCCCAAAACCTCAGCCTGCTGCCCTGGCAGTGGAGGGGACTTCTGCACGTCCCGTTCGCCCGACCCCGACCATCCGCGCTCTGCCCTGGCGTGAGCCAGGCTGTTGGGCTGGCTGGGCCTGCAGGTGGACCGAGTACGTGGCCGTCTGCCTGTTTTAGGGTCTGGGGGTAACGGGTCGGCACTGGTGCCTCTGTTCCCTTGCCCCCCGAATGCAGCTGCCTTCTCGGATGCAAGCAGACCCCCTGCTTCCCTGCTCGTGGCGCTCTGGGGGCCACCGCTCTGGCTACAGCAAAGGTGGGGGTCTGGGGAAGCCTGCTTTGCAGGGTTTCCCTGGCTGCCCCGGGGGCAGCCATGGAGCAGTCCTTGCCCCGGGCACTGTCCCTGGACCCAGTTGGGCACGAAGGCCAGCTGTGCTCTGGGTGCCACCCGTGCTGTCCCTGCAGCGAAGGCTGGTGCAGGGGTGAGGGCCGTGACCCTAGAGAGTCTCTGGGCTCGTGGGGGCATAGCTCACTAAAGAGAGGCTGCTGCTTCTCTGGGGCGAGGTTTCCCTTTACTGCAATAGGGATGAGTAAAGCTGGAGGCTCAACCCCGTGCATGTGTTTAGCACTGCCTGCAGGCTTGCATCTGGCTGCATGGCTCATAGCAGCCCGACCGCATCCGTCAAGGCTGTTCTTGACCCCCGCAACTCCCCCAGCAAAGTCCAAGGGGCTGGAGGGACATCTGGAAACAGCCTGGTTGAAAAAGCAAAGGGCCTGGGGAAGGGACCCGGGCTCCGGAGCGAGCACAGCCGCCCGCGTCTGCAGAGTGAAATATTGCTGCTGCTCTTTTATGTGTAAATTGGTTTGGGTTCATCCATTATTTAAATAGCGACTCTTCTGCATTCAGGAGGAGCCATAGAATTTCACGGCAGCTGGTTATTCATCATTACCAAGGCTTTTGTTTTTACAAAGTGATGCTACGTGAAACGCGGCGTTGCGGGGAGCAGGGCTGGGGCAGGAGCTAAGCCAGGCCTTGCTTGGGCAGGTGGCGCCGGGGCAGTGAATGGCAGGGTTACCGGCCTGGTGCTTGCAGGGTGTGCGTGGGGCAATACAGGGCAGCTGTCACGGGGGGGTGATTAGCCGGGGGCCTGTCCGGTGCCGAGGGGGTCTGTGCTGGGGGCAGAGGTGTGCTCTGGTGGGCGCACCCGAAGTCTCTGCCCGTGTTTTGATGCGTCAGCACCTGAGACCGCCAACCGGACTGGTTTTCCAGTGCAGGAGAGCTGTAGTCTGCCACCCAGGTGTCCCTCTAAGCCTTTATCCGGCTGAAGCATTGCTGCTGCTCTTCCTCTCATGTATGACCGCGTGCTCTGTCGCTATGCACTCGTACGCTGCTGCTGCTGCTTCCCCTGATGAAATGCACTGTGTGCGTGTGCGTGCATGCGTTTGTGGCCACACACGTGCATACACCTGTCTGGGTGCAATTCTGGGTCCCTTGGCGATGCACAACCTGTTAGCCCTGGGCAAGGCGGGGGGGCAGCAGCAAGCGCCGTGCGGACGCTGCACGTGAAAGCGCATCCCAGGCCCCCGGTGCCTGGCGGGGTGGCCGCGTGCTGATACGCTGCACTCATCTTCCCCCCCGCAGCGCAGCGCAGCGCCCACGCCAGCACAGCAGTGCCGTGCCGCCTGGCTCCCCTCGGTGCCGCTGTAACGAGCTCCCCTGCGGCGCCAGTCCTGGCCGAGGCTTGTGGTTCCTGTTTTAATTGTGAAGATGTTTTAAGCACCTGGCAGCACGAGGGGAGCAGGGCGGCAAGAGAGCGCTGCGTGCTTGGAGCAGGGGCTCCTGCCCCGGGCTTGGGGGCAGGCATTGGCATCCGTGCCCCCGCAGGGCTACCATCTCTGGGCTTTGTCTCGGGCAGAGGTTTTGAGAGTCTTGTGTGGGATGAGCTGGTTGGAGCAGACGATCCCGAGGTCCCTTCCGGCCCTCGCTGCCTGTGATGCTGCGCTGAATGCAGCTCGGGCGCGGGATGGGACAACGCTGGCGCGTCACGGAGCTGGTCTGGGGTGGTGTTTCGCCGCCACCGCCGCCTCCTCCCAGGAAGCACCTCGATCCCGTAGCGCACAAAGAGTCTGGACGAGCGCCGGCGAAGGCTGGCACTGGCCAGGGCAGCGCCGTAACCGAGCGAGGAAATGTACTGGCACGCGTCAATAAAATAGCTAAATAAATCTTTAATATTTCTAATTGCAAATGTACATAAATTGCACAGCCACATCATGTCTTTGAACACCAACGACTTCCTCTGTACATTATTACATAGTTTAAAAGACGCTGAAGGAGGTTCAGCAAACACTTCCACTGCTCTTGGTTTTGTTCTGGGTTTTTTGTTGGTTTTTTTTAAACATACTTACAAAAAACGGGGTTCATTTCTTTTTTTTTGTTTTGTTTTGTTTTCTTTGTAAGAGGGATATAAAACATAGAGACTGCTTATCGGGAACAGGGATCAGCCTAAGCAGACAGACAGAGAGAGGTATATCTTAAGACACAGTGATGTATGAGAAAGGAATATGTGACCATGGAGACCGCACTTTGGGGTACCAGTAATTGATGCAGAACCACATAAAATTTACAGCGATGTCACAGCTCACGTTGTCTGTGAAAGTCAGTCGGTGAGACTGAAACCCTCTTCCAGCGCACGCGCGTTAGGAGTATTGTGTAGCGTCCTCTTGGACCGGATTTGGTTGGGAAAGCCTGTGCTCAGCATGGTTTTGATAGGTTTACATCTTTCCCTCCTCACCCCAACCCGGCCGGGCTCCGCGCCGGCACCCAGCCCCAGCCACGAGGCAGGACCACAGCTTGGCGATGGGCGCCGCGGGCACGCTCGGCTGGTGCTTGAGGTCAGGCATAAGACATAAGGTGTGTGGCCGACGCTGCACTTCCTCATGGGGCACACGGACCAGTCCTAGAGCCTGGCAGAATGGGGACCCCCTTAGCTTACGGACACTAGGTGCCCAAGAGACGTGTCTGCAGGCAGAGGTGGCCTGGGGCACAAGCCCGAGGGACGGGGTCTGCAGGGACCACGGCGGGGTGCTGCCGGGATCGGGCTGCCTCGCGGGGCAAAGCCAGTGGCGGAGGGAGACGGGCGCAGGGGAGTGGACAATGCGACTGTCCTCTGGCCTGGTCCTGCGGCACGTAGCTGCCTGCCAGCAAGCATCCCCGCTTCTGCTTCTCCGGCCCGACCTCCCCGTTAGGGCTCGCGGGGCGCGCACAGGCCTCCACAGCGTCGGAGCCGCGCGGCAGAGGACGCAAGCCGCTCCTTGCTGCCTGTCTCCAGAGGAACTCTGTGCTGGGATGTGGCCGCAGCCCCTCTCCCTGCCGAAACGGAGCAGGTCCTTGTGGCTTAGGTTTTACAACAGGGAATTGGTTGCGCGAGCAGATGCTGTGATGCTTCGCTGGGCCCCGGCATATCCAGTCCCCTTGCAAAATTCCCAGGGAGGCTGCCAGCCCGTGGCTCCTTGCACGGCCGCGTGCGTCCAGCATCACATGCAAACATATACAGGTAAGCCCAAAACCCAGGCGGTGGAAGGGGGCAGGGGGGTAAGACTGGCAGTACAAGCAGGTGCTAGACGAACACCCCTTCCCTGTCTCAAGATAAGACTAGAGCCCAGCTGCAGCGTCCCCTGCTCTCTTTCAGGTGGAGCCTAACATTTCTGTGCAACATGGGAGTGAGTGGCTGTTCCCAAAATGGTTGGGCTGTGGGGACCGGGTTAGCCCTGGGTCTTTGGGCACAGAGCTCAGAGCCTGGCCCATCTGCTCTTATTAGACCAGAAAGCGGCCCTGACCCCACAGCCTCCCTCGTGCTCTCTCTAAGCCCCAAAAAGCAGCCCTGGGCCCTGCAGCCGGACCAGCCCCACATCCTGGAGCCGGGTTGGGCTCTTCCCCCACCAGACGGCTGAGATCCCAGATCTGGGTCCGACCTGGCTGGGCTGAGCCTACCGCCAGCATAAAGAGCAGTACAATGTAGTCACGGCCCTGCGCCTGCAAGCAGCACGCGGCTGGCAAACACCCAGCGTGGGCACGGGCAGCGCCAGGCTGGCGTCGCGTGCACGTGCTCCCTGGTGCCTGCAAAGCCCGAGCACCAGCGTGCAGGTCACGGGGTAGCTGGGTCGTGCTCTGCTACTGCGTGCACCTCCCCAAACTGGCTCCAGGATGATAGGGCCCCTGTGAGGTGTGGGGCTTGGCCAGATTGGCACCCCGGGCCCGGGCACGGCGAGCACGTGCTTTGGAGCAACAGGAGACCCGGGCTGGAAGCAAAGCCTTGGCGAGCAGCACTCGGGGCGCTGAGGTGGGCGGTTTCAGACCTGGAGCCAAGCATTGCTGGGGGAGGTGGTTTCTTTGCTAAAGAAAGATTTCCTCTGGACTGGGGAGGGGGCACGTTGCACTGGCTCAAGAAACTAAACCGTGCAGGTGCTGGGTTTGGCCCTTGTGCAGGTCTGAGGGCTCATCTGGAAGGCCTGATGGATGGCTTTCTGCTTTCCAAAAAAGCAACGCTGGGCTCTAATGTGGGAGCTGATGTTACCCAGGAATTAACCTAGTCACTGAGAAGCCAGGAGAGCGGTGCTTGGGCTTGCAGGGGAACCATGGGGTAAGAGGACCTGTACTTCGCTTCAGCACTCGGCAACTGTTTTGTGGCTTTTGCATCCTCCCACCCCCTGCAATTCTTACGGCCCACGCGTCTTTTGCAGCCAAAAAGTTTCCTAGCGTGTCCACGTATGACTGGAAACCAGTTCCTGCCTCCGCCCCCTGCTAGCATTGTCATCCTTGCATCCTATTTGCCTGTCTCCCTCTCGAGAGAGAGCTTCCATCTCACAGAGGACGAATATTTCAGTACTGGGAAAAAAATAGCCGTGTTTAAAAAAAAATACATCTCAGGGCAACAGCTGTTTAAAGTCATCTTTTTGCAGGGTTCGCGGAAGGTATTTGACACCGAGACAATGGTGGATAAAAGTGCACATACCAAATTGTTCACAGTACCCTGTATGGTCCTAACGTGTGTGGGTCTTTCTCCGCAGTAATTCTGAGTGTCAGTTTTGCGAGCTTCTTCAAAGCCATCTCTGCTAATGCTCCAATATGCAGTGGTGACCTTACTTGGCATAAATATTTAGTTATTACTTTCCTCTGAGGAGTTTCTTTTTTTTATGTTGGCGCCAAGCTGTGAATTTAAATCAGGAGATGGGCCGGCATTCCTGATGTGTGCAGACCTCTGCGCGCAGCCACGTTGTTCAGGTTTCCAAGGACCGGAGCTGCCGCGGGTGCAGCCACCTCTGGCCCGGGCCGGGGTTTCCAGGGGATAGAGAAGCTCTTTTGGAAAAAAAGAAGCTTTAGGCTTTAAAACAACTGCTTCTGACATAATTCTTTTTTTTTTTATGAGCCTGAGAGTTGCGGGACAGCATGGAAACACCGGTTTTGAGTGGCAAACTGCAGCTGCTAGCACGATGTAGGAACTGTGAAGCTGGAGGTGGTAGCTACGCTAGGCAGAATTCAGTGAGTGTCCTAGTCCCTTCTGACTGTACATTTAAACATGGCACTGGGGGGTCAGGACAAGCATAGAGCAAGCATATTACGCGCTTGGTGGCGGAGAGGCAGATGTCCTGTACACTGTACATCACATGTCTCAGTGAAATCATCTCTCTGGGTCTCGGTAGGAAAGACCTGCTCTGAGACCGGGATTCACAAAAGAACTAACTTACAAAAAAAAAAAAATGTGCCGAATCTGCTTGTTTCAGCAGTTAGGAAAGTCTAATCCTGGCTTATGTCTGCACAGTGCTTCCTGACAGGGGGGTTTGCGGTGGCTGCTGCGGTTCCTTGGGACCATGTTTTACATTCTTCGAGGCGGGGAATTTCCATGCAGTGCTCACTCCCAATTTAAAGAGGACAGTATTCCAGAAAATGGGCTGATTTTTTTTCTAATGCATACTGTGAAAGAAAAGAAATACAATTACCAATCTTTATGGTTCTTCAGGGTCCTTGTTTTCTGTTTTGTTTTTTTTTGTTTTTGTTTTTTTCCTCCTGCATTATTAGCACAGAACAGACATCCCCACAAATAACCCTTTCCTCTTCCAAACCAGCAGCCACATCCTACGCGAGCGGGGTCCTGCTTGCCCCGAGTCCTACGGGGGCTCTTTGCTCGAGCGGTTTGCAGGTGGCCCTTTGCTCACAGCCCTCGGGGAGGGGTTTGCGCTGCCCCTCGCAGGAAGCCCAGCGAGATGCTGCTCCCTTGCAGCGCAGGCCGTCGCCCTCCATGCTTCATGCAGGTGGTTTTAAAGGAAAGGGAGAGGAGAAGCTGCACCTCGCGAGCCCCCTCCCCAGGAGCCCCTGCCGCCCTGCCTTCGCTTGGCTTGTAATGGGTGGGCAAAGGAGACGGCAAAGGGAAGGACCCGCGGTCCAGCGGCCAGGCAGCCCCCCGAGGTGCGATGCGCGCGGGCCGCGGAGGGAAAGGACTCTGCACCACCTCGTCGCGCTCTAAGGCACCTCAAAGCGCTCTCTCCGGCACTCTGCCTCGCCAGGCAGGCAGCTCCCCGGCCCTCCGGAGACGTGCAGGCTCCCTGCAAACGCTAGTTCTCGTGGGCGGAGGTTGTGCCATCTGCTGCGCACTAACGGGCGGGAGAGGGGCTCAGCACTTTTCCCAACCAGCCGCTAGCTTTCCCACCAGCAACCTACCTATTTAACACACTTTAACTAGCCTGATTGGGGCCAGGTGCCTGGCGCAGGCTTGGCCCCGGGCCCTTTTATTTCGCTTACTGGAATGACCAGGCCTTTATTACTTGCCGGGAAGAACTGTGAGGCGCGTCCTTTGGGCAGTTTGAGAAGGAAAAGGTTACTCTGCTTAAACATTAAACACTGACTTAAATCCAACAGTGACAGCAATTCGCAAATATACGGGGATTTCCTTATGCCACACATTTCACACAGCTCGGTCTCGCCGTCCCCTCGGTGCGCCGGCGTTGCGACTCCCGCAGAGGATCAGTCAAGTGCGCCGTCCGCAGCAAGGAGCTGGTGTCTTGGGGGGGGGGCGAGCAGCGGTTCCCAGCCGCGCGGCAGCTCGCGCCCGCTGCTGCGCGGTCTCTCCGGCCAGGCCTCCTCTCCTGCAGCAGCGCCCGCCGCGGTCAGCAGTTGCTGCTGTTTCTGAATTCTCCGTTCTCTGTAATCTGCAATTTAGTTGGGTTTGTGGGGGAGATCCCGTTACGTGTCTGCATGCTGTACCTCTCTTTCAGCTGAGTAAGGGCACTCATTAACCGTGCGTTGGCTGCATCCAGTGAAGCAATGCGTTTCTCCTGCGAGCAAACAGAAAGGGGGGAGCTTTCAGTGCAGACGCCGGCACCCGCTGCGTCCCTGCCACCGCGGGGCAAAGCCGCGGCCCGGCGCCGGTTCAGCGAGCCCAGGAGGGGTGCAGCTCCAGACACCGGTTCGAGGGGAGACCGAGCGACTGGGGCCAGTGCAGGCCAAACGCATCTCCACCCTGCACCAGTGACAAGCCATCGGTGCCAGCGCGAAACACGGGGCCTCGGGGAGTGATGACAAGGACTCGTGGCTGGCGCTGCAGCGCTGGCCCCGTCTGCCACGGGTGGGTTACTTTCCTTTCCTGTCTCAGTTTCCCCCTCTGCAGAATGGGGATAAAAATCCAGCTCAAGGACATGCTGAGCCGACACAAAAATACTGTTCGCAAAGCGATTCAAACACCTTATCTCCTGTGCACAGGCCACGCCTGGTTTGCTCTGCAGGGACCCAGTAGGTTAGAGACACGGGGACTCGCTTTGCCAGCACAGCAGACACTCGCCCTTTCCGGGCTGGCTTCACGCTGCTGCTCGCCCCCTTGGCTGCCCAGGGGTTCGGACAGTCTTTTGGCCTGCCTCGGCAGGGGTTTCCATCTCACTTGCCAAAGCTGGCGTCCCGCAGCCCCACACAGCTGGGCCTATCTTCCACTTGTGAGTCCGGGGCACCATGTTTGGGGTTTCTGAAGGGTCCCCAAACACGGATGGGGGCTCAAGGCAGAGTGACACGAGGCTTTGTGGCAACCGCTGTCACTTGAACCATCGCTGCGTGTCAAGGTAAGACAGCGATTCTGCCATCGGCCTGACCCAGGGCTGAGCACGGGCCGTGGATCCGTTTCACATCTGCACGCAGCTTGCTAAAACTGCAAGACAGGACCCCGTCAGATGGGGCCTTGCTGACTTGCATCCTTCCTCCCCAAATTCTGCGGGTCGCACCAACCCTTTGACATCCCCCCCACGGCTTCCTGGCCAGCTCTGTCATCTGCTGCCATCTGTCACGGCCAGCCGGAGCAAAGTAAGGCGCTCGCTGCTGGAGGAGCTTGCCTGGAGTTCGGGAGGGCTAAGCAACGTGCCTATGCAGCCTCACAAACAGCCGACCACAAGCAGAGCTGCTGCCCACGCGGCCCGGGAGGAAGCCGGCCCTTGCTTCCCTACTCAGGCTCCAGGACCGAGTCCTGCGGCAGCTAGCATTGCTCTCATACCTCCTTCCCTTGCCCTGCTAGTCTCTCCTGACCCTGATAACCAAGCAGCAGAGGCTTTTCCCAGGCCGCATCAGTCCGATCTGCCTGCACGTCTCCTGCCTAAAAAAGCCTCAGCTGTCGAGTGAAGGTTTGCAAGACTGAGCAAGGCTAGCACTTGGCTTTGCGTGCAGCATCTCTATCGATACCTCGGAGTACAAAGTACAGACCGAGTGCTGCGTGAGCTAGAGAACTAACTCCTAACATTTGTGCCCGGGAGAGGCGGCCAGGCCTTGTATTTGCTGCTAACGAATGGGAGCCACGGAGCTGCCCCGAAGGTGCTTGGGTAAGAGCCCCACGCCAGCAGATTTTCCCCACAGTCCATTGGGAAGTCTCTGCACACAGCTGGATCCCACACCCGGCCCACTAAGGGAACCACCTGCCTTTAGCCTCAGCCAGAGCCTTGCCCTCGCACCCGTCTCCCTCTGCTCCAGATGTGCACCCACAACGAGACTCTGAATGGACAGGGACTGTGGAGGAAACATCTGGACCATAGTCCTCCTCTACACAGGTACTCTAGGGCCACCAATTTTTTACAGGGTGCCTTGCTACACAGATGGAAGAACTGACTTTTAATGCCCCTTGCGATTTCTCCTGCAGAGAGATCTGTCTGCATCTGCCGCTGGGCTTTGATTATGCTAACATCTGAGAGTCGGGCAGCAGTGCCATCTTGTCTGCGCACAAGGGAGGATCAGGAGGAGATGGGCTTTCAGCACAACTACTCAGTGCTGTTGCTTTGGTGGGTTTAAATCCTATCCGTCTAAGGCTACGGCACTGCTGAGATGCTTCTCTAATCCTCTAGATCCATTTCGGCCTGTGGTGTCAGAGGGGTCGTGGGAGCATCACTGCTAACAAGACAGTAATCCTGGCACGACCATAAAAACCCCACAGCCGAGCCCCTTTGAACCCGGGGGGCATGAAAGCAACCATGTCCCCTGGGCTGCAAGGCAGCGCGCATGCGGAGCCCCCCAAGCTGGGCAGGGAGCGCAGACTGGGCACATGTCACCATGTCAGGGCCTGGACAAGCTGGGGTTTCCTGAGCGGGAGGATGTGTCAGTGGCTTTGGAGGAGAAACCCAGCAGAGGTGCCAGTGCCCTGAGGGCTGGGACGGGTTTGAGCAGACTGCTGGAGCCTCGGGGAAAACTCAGTTTGTGGGTGACTGCTTCAGGGGGAGGCTGAACCAGGTGCCATAGAGAAGGAGCCCACACATGTGTGGGCATCCCTGCTGGGAAGCAGGGCTTCGTGGCTGTCAAGCCCAGGTCCCTGCTCCATCCTCAGTGGACTCCATGCCACCGCCCTGGTCCCCTGCCGGTGTAGCTGGACTAGCTCACCGAGGGAGGTGGGGATCTCCATCCCGTGTGGACGTAACAGCAGGAAGCTGGGTGTAGCTGAATCCTGCCCTGGAGGGGGGGAGGGGATCACGGACCAGCTGACCTCTCATGGTCCCTTCCAGTCCCATGCCATCTTTTCCACTCCTCCCTTGCATGTCCCGCTCTCCTGTCCCTCTTAGATCTGTTTCCCTTCTGCCCCCCACTCCTCATCCTTTCCATCTCTCTTTCACAGCCCTGTGTGAAAGCAAACCCATCCTGATCAGTGCATCGTGCTGCAATCCACCCCGGGGTCAGCTCGAGCACCAGCGTAGCACAGTGCAGCCACAGCCACGGCCTGGGCAGCGCGCGGCCCCTCTGTTTAGCGACCGTGGAGGACATGCGTGCTGTGGCGTGGTGCTGGGGGCAGCATGTACCTGTGCATCGATAATCTTCTGCTTGGAGTCCACAGCTGCCTGCATTTCTGCATGATCTTTCTTTAGTTCCTCCTCCACCGACATCAATCTGGCAACAGGAGAAAGGTGCGAGCTGTCAGTGTCCGCAGGGCAAGCAGCAAGCAGAGCTCCCCGCTGCGGCTTGGGCTGGACAGGGAGCCCCGGGGGCCGAAACATCCCCTTTGCACCCAAATCAAGCAAAACCCGGGTGGCAGCAGCACCGCTGCCACCAGCACACCCTGCGCCGGCCTCGCGGGGCAGGGCAGCCAGCTCGGACTCCTTTCCCTCTGGCAGCGTCTGCAATACAGCTGTACCAGGCTCAGCCCCGCCAGCTCGACTCGCGGCCCCTCAGCTGTCAGCTGGTGCCGGCTTCATCTTATCGTCATCCCCGGCTGGGGTTGAGCTACAAAGCCCCGGCCCCGCAAGTAACGGCTGCGGCAGCACAGCACTGAGCTTTGCTCGCCCCCATTTCAGTGCCATGGTGCATGTTACACCTAGCACACACTAAACACACTTAAAATGTGAGCAGGAAGATGCGCGCCAAGCGTGCTCATGTTGTAAAGCGGGGCTGTTAGTCTGGTACAAGCATAAGCCAGCCTTGCGGGATGAAGGGTATACGTTACTTCCTTGCTCGCCACCAAAGCAACCACAGCCGTGGTGGGCGGCCCACAAAACGCTGACTACAAGGACAAGAGCTAGTGGTGTCACTCAGGCTACTGAAAGTGTGCCCGGGCAAGCAGTACAAGACCGTAGGGCCGTGGGCCCCGGGGAGCTCGGCTGTCTCCAGCTTCGAGTACTCTTCAATGGACCATGAGATCTGCTGATGTCTTTGTCCCACCAGCCGGCGCCCAGAGCAGCACCCTGCGAGTCTGCGGCCTGGGAAGCCCAGACGGGCCCGGGGACCAGACCAAGGGGGCTCCGAGCCAGTGCTCGGGGCACGCTCCAGCGTCTCTGAACGCCTCCCCGGGCCAGCATGCAGCACGTGCAGCTCACCCCTTCCCTGCTTGTTCTTTCCTGGCTCGGGGCCCGCTGCTCCGCCCTGGACAAGAAAGGTCCTAGGTGCCGGACCGGGGATGGGAGGGCGCAGCGGGAAGCGGCAGGGCGCTGCTCGACCCCCCCGTCTCCTCCCCGGGAATGCGGCTGCGTTGCTTGGGAAAGGGCCGGGACGGGTTTGTAATAAACCACGTCACACGGCACTTCGCAGCCGGCCTCCGCCAAGGGCTGGCTCCACCTTGGCCAGGGGCTTTGCACGACGGAGGATACCAGCCTACTGCTGCTACCAGCCGAGATGCATCCTTCGGCCCGACAGGCCGGTGCTGACGGCGCTTGCGTGATAAGGCTTTGTTCGGGAGAGCCCTGCCTCAACGGTGACATTGGCCTGGAGGGGACCCAGGCTCCCAGCCCCAGGCAAGCGGCTGCAGCCGTACCCCACCCTGCACGCCGGGTTCAGCAGCCCCAGACAAGCACTACCCCCTGCCCGCCCCGTACCTGCTGATGATCCCCTTCATCTGGATCTCTTTATCCTCCTGCTGCCGGCGGAGCCGCTCCTCGCTCTCCTCCAGCCGGGCCTGGTACTCCAGCACCAGCTTCTGCGTCGTCTCCTCCTGGCACTTGAAGCGGCTCTCGTACTCCTCCAGCTTCTTGTTGGAGATGCGGAGCTTGTCCTGCAGCACTACCAGGTCCTGCTGGTACTGCGGCGCCCGGGGAGAGAACACAAGGCACGTTACCCACCGGGCTCCGCCTGGCCGAGGCGCTCCGGCAGCCCCGCCTCGCCCCTCTCCTCGCCTTAAGACTAGCCGCAAACCCGCTAAGAGCAACCCTGCGTGTCTGCTCGACACCTCCTCCTCTTCCGTCTTCTCCGAGCCGCGCTAGGAGCGGTGCCGCGCTTCCGCGGGGAGGCCGGGTCACTGGCAGGTGCAGAGAATGGACGTTAGAGCAGTGGGATGGCAAAGGTGGGCAGGGGACGGACAGCGCGGGGTTAGACGCAGCCGGGGAGGCAGCACCAGGGGCCCGTGGCTTCATGCACCGGCTCTTCCAGTCCGTGGCAATAGCTGTGTTGCTCTCGGCCTTCGGCAGACACTTCCACGCACGTTCAACCCAAGCGCTCATCCGGCTGGCAGGCTAGGATGCATCGGCCTCCCACCGGTTAAAGGCAGGGGGGATCTGCATGAGTTGCCGTGGTCTGAGCCCGGGGAACGTTTCTGCTCGTCAGCTCTCAAGCGAGCCAGGCCGGGGGAGCGCTCCCTTCCTGGCC
>JAGPOW010003310.1:23460193-23521554 GCA_030014935.1 Caiman crocodilus | reverse complement strand
GCGGGATCGGAATTGCCCAGTCTCAGCAGGAGGAGGTCTGGTGCATGAAGCCAAAACCGCACCCGCTGGGCTGTACAGACGCACGGACGGAAGGGGCGTTATCAAGGTAAACGGCAGCAAAAGAATCACACGACGTCAATGAACGGGGTTAGGGAAACAGGCTTTCTAGACCCAACAGAAATGCGCTCAGCTGCGGTGGCAGTTCAGCGTTCAGTCGAGCTTGCTTGGATAAAGGAAAACTCCAGTGCATAAATATTCAATGGGAAAAAAAGATTTTAATTTCAAAGAGGCGGGGGGGGACTTCATGAATTGCTTAGAAGTGCACTAACGACGATAGATTTAGAATAAATAGCACACGAATGGGAAGCTGCCATCGTGACAAGTTTGCAATATAGAAAAATAGCTCAATTCAAACTTCTATTTGCATGAAGGTTTTCGGCGGTGATGTATGTAAAGCTCTTTGGCCACGTGTTATTATTCACCACAGAAACACGGTTGGTTTTACATGGACCTGGTCGAGCGGAGCAGCTGTCCTGCATGTTTAACCCTAAAAAAAAGCCCTGAAGAGCTAGGATTTGCTTTTCGGTCGCTGTGGGCATCGCCTGTCTCGGGGAGACGCTCCAACAGAAGCAGGTTTCCCCCAGGTTAATCCCCATCCCCAGCGTTACGCTCGGGGAGCATCACTGAAACAGCAGCTCTGGACGAGAGAGAAAAGCCCACCCTGTGCCCATCGGCTCATCCCCGCGTCCTGAAGTAACCGTGACCCCGGCGGCTTGGAAACGCACGACGGGCTTGCTTTTACCGCGCCATAAAAGTGTTAGCATGGCGGCAGGCAGCGAGGGGAGCGGTGCCTTCGATCCTCCTGCCGGGGCAGAAGATGGGCGTCACAAATCACTGTGGTTTTCCTTTATCAAGGCCTTTGCGGGGGCACGGAGACGACACAGATCACACACGTGCCCCGGAGGGGCGGGGGAGACGCAGACGCCCGCGCGGTGCACGCGGCCGAGGAAGTCAGACAGAGGAGGGTGGCTCGAACAGGAAAGATTGAATACCTACCCTAGGCTTAAAATAGGAGCAGCGTAAGTGAGCTCAAATGATAGCAGGAGAGGCCTCGGGAGAGCGGGGGAGTCGCTCCTGTCTCTAGAACACTTGTCTCATTCTCGGTTACCATTCAAGGCTTACAGTCGTGGGGAGAGAGATTATGCTAATGAAGATCTTTAATGCCAGTGACTGATATGACACGAAAGTAACAAAGGATGCTGCATGGGAATGAGGCACCCCGCTCCCGGGTGGGTTTTGGCAGGGAGCGGGGTTTACGGCAATGCTGCCGGACGTCTTAATCCTGCCCTGGTCTGCGGGCCCGCAGCATCCAGCCTCTCCGGCCGGCGCGGGAGCAGACTCCACCTGAGGGGCTCCCTGTTAAAAGTTGAGCCCATTTCACTGGGGAGGTTTGCGGGGGGCGGGCGGTTAGTGAGGTGCAGTGGTCAGAGGCATGCGGTCTCCCCTGCGCACGGCGCGGTCTGCCCGTGGGTCGGTGCTCGCCGGCACGGCCTTCCCGCGCTGCACCCTGCTTCCCTGCCCTGCCGCGGCCCAGCCAGGCCCCCTTCCCGCTGCTCCGTGGCTAGCCGCGGGGCCTGCCGGGATCTCCGCTCCCCTCTCGTCACCGTTTACGTGCATCGAGAAGAAGCGCGCTAGGTGTCGACCTCTTCCCCCGCTCTCTGATCGGACCGGCCGCCGCCGCCCGGGTCTGTCCGTGCAGAAAGAGACCCAAGGGGGAGAAAGGCACCGCTAACATGGGTCGCGTTCTCCAAGGCACCCCACGTTCACCTTCCTCTGGAAGACCGGAGATGTCTCTTTGGGCCTCCCTGTCCCCGCCGCAGAAAGCCCTGGCGCTCGGCTTGCACTGGAGAGCTGACAAGGCAGCCCAGAGAAGGACGCCGCTCCAGGGACAGCAGCGGGTCGGCGTGATGAGACCAGAGCACGGCCCCAGCCGGGGGGTGCCCCAGAGGCTGGGGTGAGCCTGGTGACGGCGCGACCCGGTCTGGGGGCGAGCCAGGCTGCAGACAGAGCCGGCTGCTGGGAGAGCTTGCAGAGACCTCCCACCACCTCCTGCAATTAGCACGGCTGGGCCGGGAGACCGCCGACGGGCGGCCCTGGCTCCGGGTGCAGCGTCAGCGCTGCCCATCCGGAGACTGCCACGGGCGGCATCTTCCTTACCCTGTGCCCGACACATCTGGACTCCTAACCCCGCTCCCTCCACTCCAGCCAGGCCCACACCGGCCTCCTCCCTGCTGCGCTCTCCTAGGGCTTCTCTGAGGGCACAGGCGATGCCTCGCGCTGCCTGCGGCCATGGCAGCCGACCTCCCTGGGTCAGGGTGCTCGTGCTCAGCTTGCGGGCTAACCTCTGAGCTTGGCTCCACGGGCACGAGCCTGAAGCCTCACGAGCTCCAGGGCAGTCGCATCAGATTTGTGCCACTGCAGCCGAGAGGGCTCTGGCCCCAGCCCTTGCAGCAAGCTGACGGCTGCTGCAAGCTCGCAGGCGGCAGCTCTCCCTGGCCCCCTGTGCTCCTAGCGAGCTGCGAGGACTGTGTTTCCTAAAGAAATGAAGCCCAGCTTTGCGGGTCCTCCTCCGTGCTGCGGGTTGAGAGGGAGGGGTGCGGCGTGGGGCAGCAACAGGCTCCCGCATGACCTTGCACACTAACTTCACCAGCCCATTCCTGCCCCTTGTCCCCGCGCGGAGCCCCGCCGCGCCCTGTCCCCTGCGGGCGGGCAGCAAGGCGCCCGGAGACCCCGGTCCCTCCGTCAGGAAACTCTCTATGGAGACACTTGCTTCCATCCAGTCGGGTTTTACCTTTTCTGCTTGGCTGAGCTCGTGCTTATCCCTGTGCTTGGAATCTGGGTCAATGCTCTCATCTTCTACAAACTGCATATTCAAAAGCCAAGCAGCAGTGCGGTCCAGGGCATTGGGGTTCACAGGAGAAGGGGCCTACAATGAGACATACAACCACGACAGAAGAAAAACGGTAACAAAAATGGACATGAAGCCATAGAGAAGAGAAGAGAAGAGAGCGAGCGAGCGTGCGTGCGGGTTCCCTTCCAGCCGTGGCCCCCGCCGGGGAGGGAAGGGTGCAGCTCCCCGAGCGGTCTGGGAGCAAGCGCTGTCACGTCCCTCCAGTTGCTTTCACCTGTTCCCGAGGGGCCTTTTCAGGCAAAGCTCCCCCTCCGAAGCCCCCATCAGCCGTCACTCGCTGTCGAGCCGACAGACCTCTGTGGCTCCGTGGGGGGGTCTGGCTGTGAGAATTAACCTACTGCCGGCAAATCTCCTTCCAGCCCCCCACCCCCTCGAGCCTGGGCAGGGTCTCCGTGCCCCCAGCAGTCATCCGGGTGTTTTCCACGCACGTTGCAGTAGGGGAATCTCCTGCTTTCCCTCCACCTCGGCTGGCTCTGCCCGCGCGTCCCGGCTCCCTGCCATCTGTGACGGGCGCACTTGGCCCGGAGGGTGCAGGACGCTGTCCCTCTTGGTGCTGCGCGAAGGACGCTGGGATTTCTCAAGCCTTGGCAGTGCCAATGACGCGGGAGCTGGTCCCTCGCGTCCTGCCATGTTTTTTCCCCTCTGATCTCAGACAGCGCCCCGGCTCGGCGCAGCTCAGAATCAGATTCAGCGAGAGAAATCAAGCAAAAAGCTGGCCGTGCGAGCTTCCCGCAGGGACTGGGGCCTTCTAGTGAAACGGCCACTGGATGGGATTTGTTTGCTCTCAGACAGCGTGAAACACGGCTGAATAGGAACAAGCAGTTTCATTCGGACTTGTGCGCCCCGGTCACGCGCAGAATATAAGGACTGAAGCCGGGAAAGGCATCCTGGGGGGGCACTTTGGGGAGAGTGGGGAGAAGGAGCTGCAAACACCGTGTGCCTGGAGCTTTCCTGGGAGTCCCTGGGCATTCGTTCGGCTCAGCAGAAACACTGCGACAGGCCCCGCTGCTGAACGGCCCCCCCCGCGTTACGAGCACTGGGCCTGATTACACAGACACCTGTACGCGGCACGCTTGTGCGTGCCTGCACTCGCGGATCAATACACCGGACACAGAACCGCTCCCAAGCGGATGGCTAAAACGGCCTGTAGCGGGCAGCCCCGGTAAAGGGCTCCACGGGTGCCTTGGAAGAGAGGAGCGGTTACGCCCGTCCGGGCCAGCGGTGCCCGGACCTAGAGGCACCTTTGTGCTGCGCTGCGAGTTACCCCCGTTCTTTACACATGCATTATTTCAAAACATCTCTGGTTGAGGTACCCTCATCCCTGTGCAATTCACCTTTCTACGGGAGCAGTTTGCAACCCGGCCCCCCCGTGTCAGCCTAGGAAACCAGGTCCTACATCTGGGGACAGAGGGGAGACTGAACAGAGACAAACAGGTCTTTCGGCTTCACAGGGACCCCGAGTGCCTGCAAGTGCGTTTGCTTCCCCTGCTCCTCCACCTCGCCCAGCCCAGACTGCATCTGCGGGGGAGGCTCGAGGACACGACTGCCAGGAGGGGGAGTTTCCGGGAATGCCACGGATCAGGCGAAGCGGTCGCGACGGGACAGAGACTCTGACACGGCGGAGGGCCCGGTCCTTGTCCATGAGATGGAGTCGGGTTGACGGTGGCATGGGATGAGCAGCTTGCACACGGATAGGCAAAGCAGTGACGGGATGGCGGGGCAGAGCAGAAGGGCAGCGCGGGCCGTCAGCACCGTAGGGTCGTGGCTGCCTACAGCCCCGAGACAGCCGCGCGCTGGCGGACAGTACGGATGCAGCCCGTGCTGCGGGGTGACAGGAGCTTCGCTGCTCTCCTCTGGGGACGGCCTGTGTCTCCAGGTGGACAGAGCATCGTGGCAGAGCCCAGCCCCTGCCACGCGTGGTGCTGAAGGGGGGACTCGAACGCCAATCTCCCCTCGCTCCAGAGCTCGCCCCCAGCTCCCCTGCCCGCCCCCCGTGCTCAGCGGGACCCCGGGACTCACCTGCTTGTGCATGGTGCGCTGCTTCATCTCGGGGCTGTCGCCCTTGGAGGAGGAGGACTGCTGCCGCAGGCGGGCCCCGCTCCCCGGCCAGTCGGGCGAAGAGGACATCATGCTCCCACTGGACGGGCGCTGGTACTGGACCGTGTTGAGCAGCGAGGGCGGCGTCCTGCCCCTGGTGACGGGCGGCGGGGGCGGAGGCGGCTGGTCTATCCGCCTCTGCGGCCCGGCGCTGTTCTGCCGGGGCATGGTGGGCTGCCCGCCCTTCTCCGTCAGCGAGAGCTGCCGACGGGCCAGCTCCCCCGTCCGCCGGGCAAAGTCCTCGGCTGCCGCAGGCGCGACGAAGCCGTGCTTGTTGGCCGTCAGCTCCTCGCTGTTGCTGTGGGAGCTGAGCGAGCTGTGGCACTCCGAGCCCGAGTCCCCCAGGCCGCGGGGCGACAGTGGCAGCCCGGCAGCCATCTGGTACACCGGGTTTTGGAAGGACAGCGGTGCCAGGAGTTGGGGCCGGCCAGGAGCGCTCTCGGCATTGGGGGTGGTGGGGGTCTGGCCAACCCGGCGCACCGTGGCCATGCCCGCCACGTTGTTCTGCTGAGTTCGTGTGGTCCATACGCCCTGCAACTGCCCGATGGACGACTGACTGTCATTGAGAGAGTCAGCAGTCCCGGGCACGTTGGCCCCGCCGTCCAAGACGCGATTGTCCTGCAAGTCCACCATGGACAAACTCTTGCTGCCATTGGACATCTGCACGTCAGGCTCATTGGCCTCCGAATAGCTGGAGCTGCGGGCAGGGGAGGGCTGGGCCCCAGCAGACCTTGTGACAAAAAACAAGTCCTTGTTTTCAGGGGTGGGAGACGGTAACCGGGTGAAATCTATCAGACTGCAGGGAGACAAAGGCACAAGGGGAAGGGGGAAGAAGAGAGAAGATCGGTGAATGCTACGCTGCAGCAGCAGCAGACCGCTGGGGAAAACGGCATTGCCAGTTGGGTAGAAACAAGCCAGCATGCGGGGGCTCTGCCTTGCTCCATCGGGGAAGAAAAGCCTGGGCAGAGGAGGGGGCAACACGCCTGGAAGTACCCGTGCGCTGCTGGGCTGTCCTCCGTGCGAGCGGGGAGGCGTGGGCACCAGGGCTCTGGCGTGAGCGAGGGCATGGTTAAGAGCGGGAGGACACAAGGGTCTAGCCGGGTGCAGGACAGCGGCCCTGTCGGGACGTGCTCTGGGGAGCACACCATCAGACACTACAAGTGCTGTCAGTCATCCCACCCAACACCGGCCCTTTGCTCAGGTCCGGGCAGGCGGCTGGGGAAATCCACGGGCAGAGAGCGAGCGGACTCTGACATTGCAAGCTCTCGGGGGCAACGATTCCCTTTGTGCACTGTGGCGTTAGCGCCCCACACAACGGTAGACTAGGCACCTCCGTGCTACCACGCTGCAAACAGCCCCATGGCGGCTGCTGTCCCTCCGCGAAAAGGCAGACAGCTCGGAGGGCCGAGGACCAGTCCCCTGCTCCTGCTGCCACCCCAGGTGGCTGCATCGATTTGCCGTGGCTAACACAGAGAGGGCTTTGCAGCAGCTTAACGCAAATGCACCTCTGATCAAAGCCGGCGCGTTGGCGAGGCAGCGTCGGGACCAGCACGCGCCGTTCTTAGGAGCTCTCCCTGGCTCAGCACGGAAACAGCTGTACCCCACGCTGGGATGCATTAGAGATGAAAGCTCTGAGCGGAGCCAGTCCGGCTGCCTCGCGCCATCTTTCATCCATAATTAAATTGTTAAATAATGGGTGTTTCCATTCGAGATCCGCTCTGCATCTGTGTGGGCTCCGTTTCACCTCCACCAGCACAGGGACGACTCCCCGGACAGGTCTGCAATGGGGTCCGTGCCCCCCACAAATGCTGTTCCTCCTATCACGAGCCCAGCCGGCATGCATTAGGGGACTGCATTATTAGGGGACTGTGTTATTGCTTGGGGAAAATAGCTAGGGGTTTGGTATACCAGTTCGGATATAACACAGGCAGGGCAGGAGGAAATCCCTGACCCGCAAGCTCCTAGCAGAGGGGGTTCAGGCAGCAGCCAGGGATTTTAGACGTGACACCAGTTCAGCGCCCCGTGAGCTGGACAGGCCCAGCCTCGCAAACCTTTCATGGCCTGGAGCTCCCAGGGAAGGTGAAGGCCGCTGCACGCACTGTGTACGCTCACAGGACGGCCCTCGCCAGTGCTCACAAGAAGAGCCGGGGGAGAGCCGAGCTGTGCCCACAGGCTGAGCGGACAGGAGCGCAGTCCTGGATCCCAGGCTCGTTTTGCTCAGCACCTCACCCTCCTTGGCGGGCAGCACTAAGAGAGCGGGTCCGCACCCAGGACCTAGTGCTCAGCCTCCCGGGGGCTCTCCTCCTGACGCGGCGCAGCCTCAGGCACTCTCGCACACGCTCTTACCCAGATAAGTCATTCTCTATCACCATTTTCTGCAGCCCCGCAGAGATGCTGTTGCCAGCGCTGGGCGTCGAGGCGGTGTGGTCGGCCGTGACCGAGACCTGCACGCACGCCGGGTTATTGAGCGCCGTGTTGACGTCCCTCAGAATCCGAGGCAGGGGCCCCAGTTTCGTTGCCATCGCCTGGGGAGGAACAGGGAGAGGAGCGTTTGCAGCTGCTTTTCCATGTAAAGGGGAACCTGGGCCCTCAGCTGTTCATCCACACCCATGCGTGGGCCTGGGGTTGGCCCGACACGAGGGGGCAGGGTGCTTGGAGAGGGCACGTGCTCCCTTGTGTGTTTTGAACAGCGCCGAGCAAGCTCACGGAGGATCCAAGTGCAGCCCGGGCTCTCTCGAACTTTGCAGAAAAAGCTGCAATGAGGCGGCACGTCCAGGCCCTTCCAGGGGCAGTTTGCTCCCCGAGGCAATAGCAATGCCTAGTGCTCAGAGCAGGGGACTGGATGGCTGTGGTTTCCAAGCCCTCATCCCTGCCTTGATTTCACCGCAGTGCAAAGGATTTGCTTAGACCTGCTTGCATCGGAGGGGCTGCAAGGCACGAGCCGTGCTGGCAGCAGGCACGGAGGCTGCAGAAGTACAAAGCACTAATGGCTGGAGCTGGCACTACCGACATACGCCTTTGGGGAGCCAGTACCGGCCACTCCTGCAAGCAGTTTGTGCGCCGAAGCCGGGCGGTGTGGCGCACACGAACCTCCCGGTGACTGCCCGGGCTGGCCCCACGCGCACCCGCAGAAGGTACCTGTTCAAGCTGAGAAATGACCTCCCAGAGCAGAGAGTGCAAAGTGGACAGTTCCCGGCCAAGGTCGATGTAGCCTTCAAAGCCAGCTGTATTGGAGATGGTCTCGGGATTGGAAATTTCCAGGAGGAATCGCTGCATGTTCGTCCATTCGTGCTCCAGAAACTGGTTCATAAAGGACATGTATTCCTCTTTGCTGCCAAATCTATGAATGAAGACAGGTACATGGGTCTTAGGCAGAGCCTGTGATCTCTGAACGTCCTATATGGGAGCATCCCACACAGGAGCAGGTCTAAGCCTTGCTTCCAAAGTCCTCTTCTCTTGCTGAGCTTTTAGGATATCCAGTGAATGAACACACTGCTCAGGACCCAGGATCATTTAGGGCCTAGGGAAACACTCATTCAAGTGGGATCTGGACCTCGGAAATCAACATGAAAGCTGGACAGCAAAGCTGTGTTTGACAGAGGAGCACATCTCACCCCGTGCTGAGGACATGTCCCTGATAGCCAGCGAACGCTATTGCTCGCTTTCAGTTCAGGAGCCCATCGCACTAAGCGTAACCCCGGGAATGGCCAGGAGGTGAACAACAATGAGCCAGGAACCCTACAGTGCCTCATCGCCATCTTTGATATCTGGGATGAAGAGGGGCTCAGAGGGGGCTCACCAGACTCTGGGTCTGCAGACCAGAGGTGCTTGAGCCCGTAATCCAAAAGCCCCTGAGCTCTGGAGCATCTCTGGCACCTGGAGGCTGGTTCTGCTTTCGAGTCAGCTCTGTGTCAATGCCAAACCCAATAAAGAAACAGAAGCTTTTCTTGGGTTTTTTGGACTCAAGCAAGCACCTAAGATCCTGTGACCATTAGGACCTAGCATTGGGGCTGGCTTGAGCAGCCATCGCAAATGCACAGGCTTCTTATGCCCAGCATGTTGCTGACCAGTGCTGGAGCGCACCTGCTTGTCCCAGCCTCTGCCACGGGCAAAGCGAGTCCGCAGCTGAGCGCCGGGATGCTGCAGCCACCCCGGGGCACCGGCAAACAACGTCACTGCTCACAGCCCTCCTGCCAGAGCACCAGAGACAGCGTCTGTTCCCGCGTGTGGAAGCTGGGAAGGTGCGGATGTGCCTGGCATGCGAATGCCTTGAGAGTTAAGCTCCGAATACACTTACTGCCAGGTAAGGCGGACCCGAAATGGAGACGCGAGGGTCTCGCCGCCCTTTTCTTGGGAGACTTTGTGCTCAAAAGCTCGTCTGAAATCTCCCCCATCTATGCAGCTGGTCCAAGAGAAGATATCACTCCCTTAGATATCCCTGCCCCTTGCATGTTTCCTGGACTACCCCGGCTGCAGCATCGCTCCCACACGTGGCCGAGCCGGGGGTACCGCCGAGAGTGGCTGTGGGCACTGACGGCGCAGGCTGCACCCGGGACAAAGCGAGCGTGCCCGCGCGGCTGGCCGCCAGGCTGCGCATTCGACTCGCCTCCACATCTAAGAAGCTTTAGACTGGAGTCGTCCAAGCCCATTTCCGAGAGCGCATTGGTTTGTTATCAGAGCTCAGGATAAGGAGCTCAGAGAGTCTACCAGAGCCAGTGGAAAGATTTTCAGAAACCTCCTGCTTTGTTTCCACCAAACCCCTGCACTTAGCTAGAAACTGATAGCTTCCCCAGCTCCTTTTCATAGCCTCCGAGTTCAGAGAAGCTCATTTCAATAAGTACGAGGGTCACTGAGCTCAGTCCAGGGAGAAAAAGCTTCCCTACATGTAGGGCCACTGACACTGGCGGTATCTAGGGTTTGGTCGGAGCGGTGCCTCCAGCGAGACAGCTAAAATCCACACGCCTTTGGTCGTGGCAAGTGAGGCGCCTTCTGTACCAAGCCCGGCCAATTTAGAAACCAGGCATTTCAATGACGGCCAATCTGCCTCTCTGGGCTGAGGACAGACCATTGCCCATTGTTTTGGAGACTAATGGGCGTGTGGCTGCAGGGCACCGAGCCTGCAGAAGCAGCACAGGTGCCTGTGCAAGCCCCTCTACCCAGGACTTGGCCGAAGCCGGCAGCCTGGCATCCAGCTACCCCGGCTACGGACTGCCCCGCAGCGGGAATTCAAACGGCCCCTCGGTCTCTGCGCAGCGCCTTCCCACCTGTGGCTGTTCCCCAGTGCAGTGCAATGAGCAGGTCTCAGCCCGGCTCCCAATGCAGCCGCCACACGTGGCACTAACCGCGCCCCTGGCTGCGCATCTCGGCAATCCCAGGGACCCTCGTCTCATCCCACCCTGGTCCTGCTTCCCTTCAGGTCCCTGCCCATATCCCCCGACTTCAGGGAGAGCGGGGTCCCCACGGCTCGGGCTGCGGTACGCTGGCAGCGTGGCACAGGGATGCCTGCTCTGTGCTGCCACGCAGGACAGAGGCCTTCATGGTGTGCGAGCCCAGCACCGAGCACGGCCTTCAAAACCGACGAGGCTGCAAGTCCGCCTTCCCTTCGCGCTCTCCCTGCTCCGCCCTCGGTCCCCCAAACTCACTTTGCAAAGTTGGCGAGGTTCTGCGTGACCTTGGCAATGAGGGTCAAAGTGCGTGCAGTGCGGTCGTCGGGGTACTCCTGCAGGAGATTGAAGAGGGAAGGGGACATGATGGCTGGACAGAGGAACCGGAGGAACAAGGAGGCACTGATGAGGCGCTCGCTGATATCCGGGCGGCCACGGTTGCTGCACTCTTGTCTCCACGAAGCAAAGACCTCTTTGAGCTCCCTGGGGAAGACGCTGCCAAGAGAAGCCGGGGCTCGTCAGTTCAGGACTAGGCACCTCGGGCTGGTCTTGGCGAGGAGCCGCTGGGTGCTCTGGCGGCCAAGAGGAAGGATTCGCCTACCAAACCCCTTTCCCTCTGCCTTGTTCCCAGGGCACGAACTCTGGCTCTTCACCCCCAGAAGCCTCCATCTCTACATCTACGGGAGGAGCTCATCTAACGCACAGCAGTAGTGGGTCCCTACCCTCCGGGGGAGTACCCAGGGGACCGTATGGGAAGATTTCCGGCTGCAAAAAAGGCAGACCGGGAACTGGGTTTGGGACGCGAGGCCCATTCGTGCTCGTTCCTGGCCAGCTCCCTGGGCCGGGTGTTTGGCCTTAGCATTAAAGGCCTGCTGTCTCGCTCCCACCCTGCTGCCACCTTCCCGCCTGTGCTGCTGATCTGCTGGATACACCCACCCCGAAGGGACGCTGGACAATGATCCCCCCACGCCGCCGCACTCCTGGGACCGGCACTCCCAGGAAGCCAGCTGGCCCCGCGTTTGAAAAGCAAAGCGATTAACGACAGCACCCCGTGGAAGGGAACAAGCCCAGGAGGGAGACGGGTGGGGGTTTCTGCCCACCGCTCACCCGAGAGCAGCGGCCCCGCTCGCTCTCTGCAGGGCCCAGAGGGAAAATGCACGGAGCGTGCTGGGTGTCCCGCCTGGCATGGGCGCACACGCCACACAGGCTACACCGGCCTGGGACGCTGGTCTGCCTCTCCACACAGCCCCGGGCCCAGGACAGTGTCAGACATCAGCCATGACTACGAGGGGGCTCTGACCTGGGGACAGCTCTCTGGCTCCGTGTGCTGCTCCCAGGCTCCAGCAGAGCCAGGTCTCGGGGTGCTAGCAAGCAAGTACCCCTCCCGGCACTAGCGCTCGGGGGCAAGGCCAGGGCAGAGGCCATCGGGCTGGCAGGCCCGGCTGCACCTGAGCTCGGGACCGCTGGGTTTCACGTCCCCTCCTGGTTGCTTGTACCCTGCGTCCGAGCACCACGCTACAGGTCCTCGGCCACCGAGCGACCCAGCAGGTGAGAGCTCCCTGCCCCTCGGCCAGCGGCGCGCTCCGAATCCACGTCCTCGCTAGCTCCTGCCCATCTGCTTCTGCCTGCTCCCAAATGTTCCTCCTCCGTCTGCTCCGTCTCTGCCCAGCTTGGGCAGCCCAGGGCTCTTCCCACCCGCGACGGCAAAGCCTAGTTTTAGGCACGCAGACTGGATGGAGCCTGCTCGCTTGAGAAAAGGAGTGGTCTCAGCCAAAAGCCCGGTGCAGCTGGGATCTGCTGCCAGCACTGCCCATGGAAACCCAGACCCCCTGCCCCGAGGCCCCTGGCTGCAGGAGACCTCACACGGCCGACACGCGGAGGCTGGATAACTCCAGCTGCCTGCCTGCAAAGGAGCCGCGCCCCACTGCTTTGTCTCTCTTGCCCGGCAACGCTGGCAGATTTCAAGCCCGAGTGCTCTGGACGGGTCGAACGGCTACTGCAGAGCCAACCCTCCACCCCATGGGCGCCCGCAGTCACGTGCAGCCCCCGTGGCTCTCGCAGGCTGGGAGCCTGGAGCCACTAAACCGCGCGGCGGCGGATGGGATGTGGTTCGCAGCGAGGGCCTTCATCAATCACTACCAGCTTCCCTGTAACAAGCTTCCACACGCCAAATTTCTGCTTACGCTGAAACTCTCCAGATGTCCAAATCATGTCGTAATTATAACAATTTTCAGTTATTGTAGACCTCTTTCCTCTCTCTGCTCTGCGGATGAATCTGCAGACTCTATTTAAAGCAAGATCTTTAAGTACGAGGGTACCTTGGCCAATCCCAGATGCCTGTCGCCCAATTAAGTCCTCGAGAATCACTGAGAGCAGCGTCCCGGTTACTTCACCCTTTTTCTCAAGGAATGGCTGAAGAGGCCAATTCCCTGACACATCCTTCACCCCCCTGCGTCACTTGTTGAGCCTCTATTTAGACTGACTTCCTAGAGCCCCCTCAGTCATTTTTAGCTACTTATTAATCAAACAGCAAATAATCTGGATCTCTGGCTCCTTTTCATCTCGCACGTGCCAGCAACTGCATCTCAAGCACGCACGCGCCCGCTCGCCAGCCTCGGCGCCCCCAGGGTTGCAGAGACACTGACCAGTAGGAGTTGATGATTTTGCAGAAGGCCAGCTCGCAGCACATTTTTAGGTTGCTCTGATGTTCGGGAAGGTCCGAGGACGAGCACTTGCTGGGATCCACCTCGCAGTTTTCGTCGGACTCGTACAGCGCTTTGATAAACTCCCCTGCAACAGAGACAGAGGTGGCCTCTGGTGACAAGGCAGAGAGGGATGCTGCAAGGCCCAGGCCCCGGGTGTAAGGGTTTCACCCAGCTCCCGGCACACAGGTGGCTAAGGATGGGGACTGCAGGGTAGGAGGACGTGGAGAGCTGTCTGGCAAGCATAACCCACTGCAGCTTGGCTGGGTTTGGAGCCCCGCTTTACGGATCAATACAAGAAGCCCCAGCGGGAGGCCTGGCTTCCCCAGCACGACTCCACGTTGGACAGGGTGACACAAGCATGCGGGCTGCACCCCTGCATGGTCACTCTGCCATCGGCTCCTGGCGTGCGGGGGCTGGAGACGGGGCCAGGCAGCCCCAGGACCCGGGGACGGGCTGCTGTGCCCCGTGGGAGCTGCGTGCAGCTGAAGGAGAGACCCCAGAGGTAGCCGTGCTGGTCGGCTAGCACGACAGCATCACGCCAACGCGGTGCCCAGGCTGCCCTCTCCAGCGCCCCCGCACGGAAGGACTCGGGCAGGGCTTGGCTCCTTCCCTGCCTGGTGCACCGTGAGGACAAGGCACCTACCTCCCTGCTCAGCCCAAGCACTTTGCCCGGCTCCCCTTCCCACGCACACCCCACGGTTCGCCTACGTGCTCGCTCCCTTCTGTCGCCCGGAACCGATTTTAATTATTCACCAGCGAGCCCGGCCAAAGTATCTGCAGCTCGAGCGGGGAGCTTGGAGCCTCTCTGCCTGCCTGGAGGTGATGCCTGCTGTTATTATCCTGCCCTATTACACGGTTTACAGGGAAGCACCATGCGCTGCTGTATTACCCGGTGACACCAAGATGAATCGCTTCCCTGATAAGAGACCTACGAACAATCATCGCCCCACACAGCCAGCAACCCCTGCCGCCACCTCCCGTGCCAGCCGAAGGCAGCCGGGGAATAGGCACTTCTCGCCCTGGCAGGGGACTAGCCTGAAAGCCTGGCCCTTCATTAATCTCCAGATTTTTTAGCATTTTGTAAAGGTAATCTCCTCGCAGGCCAGCCGTCAGCTGCAAATCATTAGACAGCGGGAACAAATTGCGTCCCTCTCTTCCCTCGGGGGCTTGGACTGAATCTGTTTGCAGATCCTTCCATCCATCTCCAGACCTACGATTTTTACCCCGGCCCTTCCAGCGTTTGGGCACTAACCACCCCACCCACCCGCTACGAGGACCCCGGCACGCAGCCAGCACCAACAGAGGAATTAGTGGCCAGCCAGACAGGGAGGGTCACACGTGCGCGCACCAGGCTGGACGCCTGGCCAAGCCTAGGAGACTGGCTGCCACAGGAGACACCCCTCCTCCTCGACGTGCGGTGCCGTCCGTGCGTGGGGAACTCCTTCCTACCCTGCCCCAAAGCAGGAGGAGGTCCGATCTGGGGCTGCAGGTGCGGAAAGGCTGCCCAGAGCCAGCCGTGTTTAAACACCAGCATGGGGTCTTCTGACAACTCAGAAAGCAACAGCCGTCACGCTGAACACAGCAAATCTCATCCGCACCCAGCAGGGACCGTGGATCTGGGATGTGACAAGCCGTGGGTCAGCACTGTGGGGCGGCTGGATGCTAAGGCAGAAAACCTGGTGCACAAATGACCCCTTAATGCACCAATTTGCTGCCGCCTCTGCAAGCAGGCTGAAGATCCCACTGTAGAGAACCGAGCACGGACTTCGCCCCGACCCCGCACAGCTGTGCAGCGGGGACCCGGCAGCCTGCACGCTGGGGCATGCGGCGCTCCAGCTGGAGCCACGTGGTTCGGCTGCGTGGCCTGCTGGGAGGCACAGTCCCGAGGCAGATGCTGGGGCCCTGCAATCTGCTCCTTGTCATGCCCATTTCTTGTAGGCTGCAGGCTCCTGGCATCCTCACAGGGCTGCTGCGATGCCCCTGGCAGCACCGAGGCCAGGCTTCAACACCCTCCCCTGACGCCAGGGAAGGTGGCAGACGGCCTCTCGCAGACCAGACCCAGCCTCCCACCCCGGCTCCCGCGTGCACGTACCTAAGGCATCCTGCAAGTATTTCTGCCCCACGAGCTTCAGGTACTCCTCGATGGCTTTGGTGGCCAGCGTGTTCTCCCGGAAGATGAGGTGCTCGTTCTCCCCGCAGCGGTCCACCTCAGACATCATGAGGTCGGTCAAGAAATCCTGAAATGGAAAGCCCATGGTGGGTCACCGGTCCTCTGCTCTGCTGTACACAACGGCGCCTGGCAGGGTGCAGATGCACCAGAGCTGCTGCTCTGCACGGAGAAAACACTTCAGCTCCCCCTGCCCCTGCCCCAGCCCCCCCACATCCCCGTGGGAGAGACACGCCGTCTGCGTGCACCGTTGCTTAGCCCCTGGAAGAGCAACCCACCCAGCGATGGCAAGTCATTAGCACAACCACTACTGTCACTTGGGCCCTGGTTTTAAGGGTGTCTCCTGCTAGGCTCCCTGCTTGTGGGTGCAAATGTCTCCACTGTCTTCTGCAGCTGCATTCAGAGAGCTGACCGCACCGGAGGGGGGTTTCAACGCCTAGGGCTGCACTGGTGAATGGCTAAAAAGAGAGCCCTGAAATGCATTCAAGTGCTAACAGATCTCAGGCGATGCACAGTCAGAAACTGAATAAATCCCCATGGGAGAACCCTTAAAATCCAATCCCACCCGAACGCCGCTGCCCGCCGCCCCGGGGAGGACCGGCTTGCTCTCAGCAGCGGCACTGCAATGAGGTGGGCCCGAGAGTCGGTTTTCCGTGAAGACAAAGCGTAGTTTCTGGAGGCGCTTTTCGGAGCTGGTGTACACGCGCGTCGTCCCTGATGAACTTCACATGCAAACGCTCTCATCTAAAAGCGGCTTCAAGCAAACAGAAACAAATGGCTCTTACTGCGGGATAAGAGCATTCGCACGCAGAGACGGCGAGGAGCAGGCAGGCGGGAAGCCGTCCGCGGGCAGGGAACGGTTCCCGCGCTCCGAGCTCGGGCTGTCAGAGGCTGACACTTGATGGCCGCAGGCCAGGGAGTTTGGCATCTCAGGATGAACGCGGGAAGTCTCCGGAGAGGGTGGACATTTGGTCTGAGCTTGTATCCAAAGGCCCTTTCCAAGCAGACGGCCGGTGAGCAGATTGGGGAAGGAGGAGGCACCTGCAAGCGGGCCAAGTGGCTGAGCAGTGCCAGATGGACTGCCCTGGAGACCGTCGTCCTCTGTCCGCAGGGCGCTGACAGCGCTCCCCAGGCTTGGGCCCGAGCTAGAGGGGGCACCATCGGGCTGCCTTCAAGGGAGACAGCCAGCGCCAGTCACGGTGGGGCGTTTTGCCTGCAGACACCTGCGCGCCCAGGTGCGCTCCAACCGCAGCCAAATGCCTGCAGGCGACCCAGAGAGCAGCCCAGCCCGACCCTGAGCCGCTTTCACCCGCCGAAGTGCTGCGCGGCTGGGCCCCTTTCTCCTCCGTGACAGCACACGGGGATATTTATCGTGGGAAAACGCAGAAAGATTGATAGCGGCTCTGCAGTCCCGAAATATCCAATTGCTCACACACAGACTGACAGCTGTAGTGCAGCTCATTGACCGCCGTGACGGATAGCCAGCACTTTGCTTTCCCCTCGTTAGGGAGATTAGACATATTTACAGGACGTGGAAATCAAATGCTATTCAGCGATAGCTTAACACGCACCTCCATCTTCCTCGACATCCTGTCTAAAGGCCGGGCTCCCCGAGCAACTGGCTGCCCGCGGAGTCGGACCGAAGTCGGGCCGCGGAGGCTCCTTCTACCGTCAGGTCTGTGAAGGATGCAGCCTTCCCTCAGCTGTTTTCTCTGCGTTTCACCCCTTTTATCCGCCGAGCTGGGATGAAGCATTAAGCCCCTCTCCAGTCCCGGGAGCTGCTATCTGTGTAACACCATCGCCTTTATCTGCCCGGGTCTCTCCCGGGCTACGTTTCAATTCCGAGCCTGACACAAGGTGCTGATTCTTAATTAGCAGCTGCTGACCTTGGCTTTTGTCTGATTCTTTTTCCTGCCACTTTCCCAACATACTAATTATCTCAGGTGCGGGGAGTTTTAGTGCTCTGCTCGGCCAAGGGTTTGCTTTTCTATTTCGTCAATGGAGGACTTGGTTGGGAGCGGGGATGTCTCGGGGCCGCGCTGCTGGAGCCCCAGGGCTGCAAAAGCTCCGTCGACCACGGAGGTAACGCGGAGCCAGGCACCGAGGCCCAAGCCACGGCTGCCCCCGGAGCGCGAATACAAAGACAAGCCCTGGGCCCTCTCAGGGATGGCCCAGGCCACGTTCCAGCCTGAAGCCACGAGACATTTGGCGACTTCAGAAGCTGAGAATCCAAAAGCTAAAATGACCCTAAAAACACCAAAGCTGAGAAGACAGCCGGGAGCTCCTTGCGTGGACGTCACCTGGTACCGACCACGGCCTGCTTGGAGACTCGTGGCAGCCTGTTTCTGGGAGAGCTCCAGCTCCAGTCCGTGGCCTTTGAGAGCCCTCGGTGCTGTCTTCTGCGAGCTGGCCCTGTCCCCATTGCCTGCTTGCTCCGATTTGGGATGGATCCAGACCCAAACGTCCCCGCGGGGCCTGTGACGCAATGGAAAGCTGTCCCTCGCCTCGCTCCTGGGCGGGCTCCCAGGGTATCCTGCCACGTCACACTGCGTGCATCCCCCTGGGCCCGGCCTCCCAGGACAGGCGCGAGCTGGATCGGCCGTGGGTCACTCCGCCGGACCTCACCCTCCAACCTGCCGGCAGCGGGCACGCGGCAGCCAGGAACAGCAGAATCCCTCCCCGGGCCTCCCTCGCTCCTGCCGGAGGCTGGATAAACGCAATAGCAAGAGCAATAAAGCTCCCCGGTCCGGGAGGAGGGAGCTGGTTTCATTTGGGCTCCTGACTACGGAAGGAAATACTGCACTCGGTTTCGCTGCGGTGGAGTGCGGAGGGAAGGGGGAGGTCAGCAAGGAGAGTCAGAGGCTGCTTAATAAACGATTAAGGGATTTGCTTCAGCCCGGACCCAGCCGAACCCGTGCAGCCCCTGGCACGGCGCACGCCCAGAGACAACGAAGGCTGGAGGCTCGGCCGAATAGATGGAGAGCACGCTGGCTCCCCCCGGCCTTTCAGAGCAGCCCCGGGGCCCGCACAGGCCAGCCGTGCCACACGCGCGGGTGCTTCCAAAACAGACCTCCGAAGTGCGTGCGTGCAGTTATTAAACGGCCTTAGTGGCAATTAGGCCCTCTAGGACTTCTCCTCCTGGTCAGCTGTGATGGGCGCTCGTTACGGCCCACAAAGGGCAGTAACGCACCTCCCTGTTCCCCAGGTTGCGATGTGACAGGTCAGCAGGAGGCAACCACCTTCCCAGAGCACCTCACCGGGAGCACCCCCGAGGGCGACGGGCTCCCCTGACCCACCCCTGAATCCCACCGCCGTGCATCGAGTCGGTGGCTGCCCGAGCCACTGCTGAGCTAGTGCCCAAGATGCACAATGCGCGCCCGCGCAACGTGGGAGGAAGGGCATGCTCAGCTCGCCACACTCACCTGAAGGGAGCCGGGACAGCCCGAGATTAAACCCCACCCACGCCTCAGTCCCTGGATGACGCCTGGCCCCACAGCCACAGAGCCCGGTGTCACACGTGCAGCTTAACGCTCGCTAAGCGCAGGCAGGATGTGAGCAGACGCACGGTCGAGCCGTCCAGCACGTGGCCAGGGGGTTGCAGAGCCAGGCCCTTTCAGGCGAGGGCTGTCTCCAAACCCGTGCTAACTTTAACTGGTCACCCTGAGACGAGGCACAGCTCACAGGCAGCTGCAACCCGTGCTGGTGGGGCACACGTGCTTGCACACACATCCAGGTATGCTCCCGCACCTGAGAAAGATGCCAGGAGACGAGCAGCGGGATCCCACAGACGTTTCCTCGAGACCCGACCGATCTGAGCAGAAAACGGGAGGCCTGCCCGTGGGTTCCTGGAACCGCCCTGCAGGTCCAGGTCTAGGGGTTGCTCCCATCCCAGCCCGCACGCGAGTTCCCGTGGCGTGCGCACACAGCGAGGACGCTCTCGCCGTACTTGCCGCAGCAACGCGGAGCTGTCCCCAGCCGGCTGCCTCTGCCATCGGGAAGTCGCAGCACCCGAGCTCACCTGTGCTGAGCCGCAACAGCGTTTCCCGGGAAGGAAGGGCTGCTCTGGAGGCACCATCGGGAAGATGCAGCCGGCGGAGATCGCACTTTTTAGGATTTTAGAAGCCTGCCCCCTCCTGGGGAATAACCGAGGCAGCTTCCTTGCCTTTTGGGGATACGTTCGTAGCTGGATGCACGAGAGGTTTAAATAGTCATTAACGCTAATGAGTCCTGTGACCCCCATGCGCCCGGCTCCAGAAACGCACCCCCTTCCGCGTTGGAGTTTATTGTCTTAGGATCAGAACGGACCGATGGGCAGATTGACTTTGAAATAATAAGGTTCTCCGCATCACGAGCCTGATTAATAGGATTGACTTAACTTTAAGAGGATTGAAGCGATAATGGTAATAAGCTTGCCGGTTATTGCAGAGAGTGGGCCCCGAGTCCAGTGGGGACGGCGGCGTGGGAGCGAGGGGAGTGTCAGGACTGCAGTTAGGACTGGAGATTACACGTGTAGTAATGCCAGGAGGTGTCCGAACATCAGCGTTTTAATGGTAAGAAAACAAGATGCCCTTTTGCGGCATGTGCCTGCTGTCGGGGAGAAGCAAGGGCCACCCAGGCTGCGGCCAAATAGAAACGCGGGGACCGGGGATGCCGTGGCCTGGTTTCCTGCTTCGTTTGGTGTCTGGCTGTTGAAAGGACAGGCTGTGCGGGCAGAGCGGTGGCTGCCGTACCTGTGCCGTCGGGGCCAGCCCCTCCCAGGGGAAATCTCAGGGCTGGGCCCTGGCCCCGCTGGCCTCGCCAGCTGTGCCAGGGGTCCCTCCCCATCTCTGGCCCAGGCCATCCTTTGCACAAGGAAGCCAACGCTGGGGGACATATCTTCAAAGTAAGCAGTGTGGAGCTCGTGGCTGAGGAGCAACCCGGCACATGCTCCAGACACGCGTGGCCAGTCGGATTCGGGCCTGATGCAATTATAAGCCAAATTTGGAGATGAAAAATCCTTACCCCCTGCAAACTAAAGCAGCCGCCTGAGGCTGCGAACACCAAGTGTGTCCAGGACAAAGACCATGGGAGATGCTCTGGGAGCAGCTGGGCTCAGGAGCAAAGAGCGGCCCTGGGAGCACAAGCAAGCTGAGTCTCGATTCCCCTCGCGGCAGCCGGCATTCCCTTGTCAAGGCCCCACGTCTGCCACAAGCATGACAGGATGGCACGCAGCGTGGCAGGAGCCTACCTAAGGCAGGTGTCTCCCCCGACCCTGCCGCAGCGACGCGGGCTTCCGAAACGGCCCTCCAGATGTGCCCCTCCCATTCCTAGATATGAAATGGGATCCAGATGGCAAAGGAGGCATCTACTCTGCTTCTTGCCACAACACAGGCAGGGTAAAACTGAAGCCCAAATGGCAGCCTGGTCACAGCGTGCATCCCCTGAGCTGGACAGACCTGCACAGTCTGCAACCCAAAGCAGGGCCGTGGAGTCAGGACCGGCTGGTCCTCACCCCTGGCCGCCTACTGCCCATCAGCTGTGGGCCCACTCGCCTGCCACGCCGCTAGCCCAGCCCTGAGACTGGAGCACGGCAGACTGCACGGGGCTATCATGCACACTGCGCAGTGACCCAGGACGGGCGCGCTTACGTGCGGTGGTGACGGAGTAAGAGGTGGTGGGATGCCGCATGGCCAAAACTGTGCAGAAAGGGGACACGGGTGCAAGAACGCAGACGCCCAACCTTCAGTCCTAGCCACTGCATCACGCGTCCTGGGATCTGCGCAGAGCAGCCCCTTCCCCAGTGGGCCATGCGACCAGCCCCATTGCCTTGGACAGTTCAGAGAGTTTGTCCATGGGTCTCTTTAAAACCAGAGACAACACTTAGGGCTTCCCTTGGGGGTAGGGAAAGCAGTGATGAACAGGATAATGTGGAGGTGTCTAGAGCAGTGACCTTGCTTATGGCATTAAAGAGCTAATTGAAGGAATGAAACATTAGTACATCAAATGTCCACCAAATCCACACGCGCTGACTGCGTCCAACATTACGAAAACAATCCCCTCAAGCTGGCGGCAATGGTCCCTGAATACAAAGCGCTGATAAGGAGGGAATGGTCCAGAAATGCCTACGCGCGTACCGCACAACGCCAAATGAAATAACACTTATCACTGGAGCTGCCACTCACCCTATCTCTTCCCTTTTCAACCCACATAATTATTGGCTTTAAAAGGGGAAGAAGGGGGGAGGATTTTTTGTGCTTATAAAACTGATTAGAGGCATAATTAGCTTGACGACGGCTGCTATAAAATATTATCAGATAGATAAACTCTTTGTGGTGGAAACGCCACAGCTGCTGCCAGTTATATACATGCCAGGGGACACGCCATGCTCTTGGGCTCAGACCTGTGCCGCGGCTTCTCCGAGTTCGCCGCCCTTCCTGGCAAGAGGGGCCATCCAAGAGAAACAGCCGACTCGGGGGGGTCGTATCGCCCTTCTCGAGCTGCGCCCCTGCTCGTCAGGCCTCTGCCCTCTGCTCCTAGCAAGTCCTTGGCCTGTTGAGATGCATTTCTGAGAGCGCCGTGTCAAGCCCTCGGGCTGCTGGTGTCCTCCACGTCTTCATTCTCCGCATTCAAGCAGCATCGCAGCCCAACCGGTGCTTGGCCAGGTCCCCACAGAGGCGACCAAGTGGCCTCCGAGTTGCGGTCTGCTTTGTGCCCCCGGCATTTCCTCGGAGAAGAATGGAAGGGGAGAAAGCAGGTTGCTTCCAGAAGGCTGGCTGGATAGAAGACTAAATCCTGAAGCCCAGGGGAGGCAAATCTTCCCGGCACAAACAAATAAGGACACAACTCCATTCCTCATTTCCATGCACAACACGGGAAATATTTATTACAACTAAACAGCCAGCTTAGCTGGAGCTTTGTCGGCTGGGCCGTCTGCTCCGCCAGCCACTGTGGGAAGGGAGTTTTCATATATGCACGTTCGTCAAAATGGTTCCAGGCAGGGACAACGTGGTGATGCTCATTTAAAAAGAAACACGGACCAGGACAGCAATGTCGCTGGTCATAACAAGGCTCCTTTCAGGTGGGGATGGCTGGGCACGTTGCAGGGATCTCAGGATTAAATAAACTGCAGGAGCGCCAGGAAGAAATATTATACCAGCTTTGGCGGCGAGGAGCGGAGCAAAGCAGCGGCAGAGCCAAGAACAGCCCCACAGCCCCGGTCCCCCTCCGAGCCACCAGACCACGCGCTCGCCTCCAAGCGCAACGCTGCTATTTTCAGGCCAGTCTTTTCCCCAGCATCCAAAGAGCGGAGGCGGCTGCACCCCCGGCAGGAGCCGGCTCCATATGGGTCCTTTCCAGGCATTCCTGCGCGGGGGCAGCTCCCTGGCCCCGGGCTGCTTGTGCTTTCCGCTTCGGCACAACGCCCTGCCCTTTTCTCCCCACCTATTTGCCTTGGCCACTTGTCAGGGCTTGCAAACCTCCTCCTGACATGCACTGAAGCCTCCCGTCGCCCTGCGGAGGGGGCACCTTCTCTCCTCCGCACGCAGCGATCACAAAAAACACCGCATTTTTTTTAGGCGCTGGCATTTTCCATCTCCAGACCTGCGAGAGGATTCGACTCTGAGAAAGCTGAGCTCCGAGGAAAGGGAAGAAAGGCAAGAGGGAGAGAAGGGGAATCGTCGCCACCTGCGCTCGTGCAGCACTTCTCGGGGCCTCAGCATTAATGGTCCTGCCTTCACCCCCCTCCTTGTAACCCAGACAGCCGGGCCAAGATGCTGCGGCTGCCATGCTGACGCTCCCTGGCGCCCGCTTCCCCGCCCTGACCCACACCCAGCGAGGTCTCCGTCAGGGTTGAGCAGCTGCTCATCGTGCCCCCGAGATCCGAAAGGCCCCGTGCGACTCCTCGCATCCCCGCCACGCTCCTGGCTTCATGGTTTTATCCGCAGCTTTTACAAAAATGGGGGAATCTGCGGCTCGGTGCAGCAAAGTGACTTGAACAAGTCCACACAGCGAGTCAGTGGCGGAGCAGGGAAAAGCACCCCGGACGCGGTGCGCAGGCACAGGCCTGAAGGAGGGAAGCAGCCATGGGGGAACGTGGCCGCCCTGCACCGGATGGGCACAGGGACCTGAACGCCGCCTGCTTCAGGAAAGGATTAAGCCATATTTACAGCAAAGTCAGTGCTGGACACGGCGGCCTGAAACAGCGCAGGAGCAATTAGCAGCTAACGAGTCTGCACGGATAGCTGATAACCGCTGGACGTTTAGTGCTCACTCTGTTTTTAATTGCGGCTTTGCAGCCAACAGCCAACAAAAAGGCCTTGATCAGCAACATTAATTGCTGGTCATTTATTACCGCGGCAGCGCTCGCTTGCAGAGCGCCAATGCAGGCACCACCTCTGTGCGAGGAGGCTCCCGCCGGCCTGGGCTGTGCGCCCATGGGGCAAACGCAGCATGAACCCCGAAGCGATCCGGAGATCAAACTCTCCCCTGCCCCGTGGATGGGTCACGGGGGCTTTCGTTTGGCTCCAGCTCCACGAGCAGAGAGGGTCGTGCGTGTCTGCGGTGCTGGGCGGACGTGTCCCAGGCTGGCGCCACGTGCTATCAGCGTGGGTTACTCTGCACAGAAAGGCACCAGCACAGCCCCCGTGCCCCAAACACGGCAAGCGCCCCTCGGGGAAATGCAAACAGCCGCCCAAGCCACGAGGCAAAATGGAGTCAACGAAGCCGTTCCTGCTGCGGGCCGGGGAGGAGGGAAGCAAGAGACGGCCGTTGAGCACACGCGAGAGCTCAGCTACTGCCCTGGGGGGCACGAGAGGTTAGAGAGAGAGGAGCGATGACAGGGACACCGACCATCCCCGCTCCCCTCCTCTTGCCCCGGGCGTCCATGGGGGCTTCCCTCTCAGCCTGCCTCTGGGGCTGCACACTAAACCACCCCCAGCTCCACGTCACAGAGGAACTAGATCCACGCACACCCTGGCAGAGCCGCGCGGGGAACAAGACACGTCATCTGGATCGACTCGGACGAGGCTCCAGGAGCTGCCGAGGGAGGCAGGGCGCTGGCAGCAGCCGTCGCCCTGCCGGACAATGGGCATCGGGGATCTCCACCCCGGCCCGAAGCAGCCCCGGGCTCTGCCCCGCCAGCAGCCAGACTACAGAGGCCTAGGACTTGTGGGGTCACAGATGAAGCCCCGAGCGGCCTGCCCTCCTCTGGGCACTCAGTCAGAGCCACGAGCTCTGTGAGGTCCTGGCGAGGGGCTGCCCGCTCGGGCAATGGTGCGAGGCTTTGGCCCCTGCTCCCAGGCAGCTCCCTCCCGGCGTCTCTGGACCCGTCGTGGTGGGGGGCATGCACTTGGCTCTGCCAGGTGCCCACGGTCTCCCGGCACAGGACACACATGATCTCGCTCCTCTGCCAGCTGGCCACGTCTCCTTCCTCCATCAGCTGCTCACGAGGCCCCGCCAGGCAGCTCTGGCGTGCGCCGAGCGGGGCGTTCTCTCCCCTCCATTCTCCTTCCTCCTCTGCTGATGCTTGCCCATCTTCTCTACAAAGGCTCCCATGCTCCAGTAACTCCCGCTTCTCTGACAACTCTCTGAAGCCCGTGCTAAGTGCCGATGGCAGATGACAGGCAGCGGAAGCAGCAGCTCCACTCGGGGAGATTTATCAAGTCTGTTCGCTTCCCCCGCGGAGAGGCTCTGGGGCGACAGAGACGCCCGGGTGGGAACGCGCTCCCCTGCTTCCCGAGCTCCCGGGCCCTGGCCCCCAGCAAACTGCAGAGCTCCCTCTATCCTTTCCTCGCTCCCGCTCTCTGCTCTCCCACATGCACACCAAGTCCCCGCTGACGGGGCTGGTGTCGGTACGGCAATGCTGGCTGGCAGTGGGGCACTCAGATTTCGGTATACCAGTGCATGCCCCATGCAGCTGTGGTGATAGCTGTCGCCAGCCACGCTTGCCCGGCCTGGGGCTCCAGCACACGGACAGGCCTCTGGGCCAGCAAGCCACTTCAGTGTGCACGAGGCCCTGGCCAGCGACCGCGAGTACAGCATGCCCATGCCGCGACACAGCGGCTCTCCCTCTCGGGTGTGGCGTTCTGCCTGGTGCCACCACTGACCACAAGCCTTTTACGCGCGGCATGGGGACAGCGACGGCAAGGACTCCCCTGCACGGGACAGAGAGAGCTGGTCTGCCCCGCTTGCACCCCGGGGGCGCCGGCAACCCGGCCGGCTCCTGCCCAGCTGTCCCAGCGCCCCCTGTTCTGAAAGGGCGCTTGCAGACCCTGCATGTGCTCCAAGGCAGCCTCCATCAGCAACACCTTCCCTCGCCAAAGACAGGGTTTGTGGGCCCCCGGGACGCTCTTCTAGGACAGCCCAGTTCTAATGGGGTGCTTGAGGATGGCCCCCAGCCACAATGTGCAGGCCCAGGTGTGAATTTCCAGCACCCCGAAACGTGATGCAGGGGCACCCCTCAGGCCTCCTGCCAATGGCAACACGCAGCTGGCTCTTACCTTGGCCTTCCCGGTGCTCTGCAGGATGTGAACCAAGGCCGAAGCCATTTCCTCTTTGTTCTTCACGCTCAGCGTGGGCTCCAGCACAGAGCACAGCACCATGTAGTTGTTGGTGATGTACTCGGCGAACTCCTTGTACATCTCCATGGGGAGGATGCTCATGGTCTGGTAACGGGACTTGATGCGGATCATGGGCCCTGCAGACTTGCCTTTGCTGGGGTTGGGGCTGACCACGGGGTACCATTTCTCCACAAACTGCCGGCCCGTGACAGAGCCCACGGGGATGTTCACCTGCCCGATGAAGTTGGTCTTGTCTTTCTTCTTCTTCTTGTCGGTCTCTTTGTACAAGTGCACAGTAATGTTCTTGAGCGATGGGAGGTTATTAAATTCAAAGTGCTCCCCCCAAAAGACATTGTCAGTTTTCAATTTACAGGTAGTTCGTGCGTAAAGAACGTCATCCAGGCATAATTCACACAAGTACTTTTTCTTGGCTGGCAGGTCCTTGGCTTCAATAATCCATAACTTTAACATATTCTCTACCCTTCTGCTGTTGTCCTGGAAAAGACACATACAGAAAAAAGGTCAAGTGAAAAAGAAAACAACGACGGCATAAACAACAAAAGCTGAGAAACGAGCTAATTATTTCCGATGTGCTAAACAAGCAGAGGCTTAATTACATTTTATTTTAAGGAAATACTAGCTCTTTGGAATTTGCATAATAATGCTGCTTATGTTAATTTTGCAAATATCACAGTGCTCTCCATGTCTACCGGTGCCAATTAATATAAGGAACAAGGTAGATAAAACCCCTCCAAATTAAAAATGCACCACTGCCAACTCTACTGCCAGGGGGCTCGCAACGAGAAAAACCAAAAGCCCAGGAAGGAGCCTTATCAATAATTAAAGCTTCTTGCAAAACAGAAGCTGTATTACAGGTGTTTCCTCCCTTCTGCTCTGCCATTGTCCTGTATCGCCACTACATTTCCTCCTCCACGGGAGCGACAGAGGAGCCCTGAAGTGCACGCAAGGGTCACGTTCCTCACCACCTCTGGGGTGGCAAAGAGCAGCGGCTGCAGCTGTGTTCACTATTTTAGGGTAAGAGTAGAGAGTCTGACTGAAACAGCTGGGGGAACCGAGACAGACCGAGCTGCATGGGAACCCAGCATCGCTGTTCTCATTCAGATGGAGAAATTTGGCCAGGACCAGCTTAACCCCATTATAGTGCAAGACGATATGGACCTCTAATGATCCTGTTTCTAAGCCTCATCCAAAGGAGGGAGCTCTACAAGAAGCAGTTCTTGGACTTGTGAGACTCGAGGCACCCCTCCAACCCCCTCCATGACTTCTGCAAATTGAGCAGCACCCCATTTGTTACAGCGCTCACCTCCATGCAGAAGGGCTGGGCAGTGGGCATGAGGGAATGGCCCGGTAGGGAGAGCCTGAGCCTGCCCCATTACCCTGGTTGAGAGGCACTGCTTTATGGTTTCAGTGCCAAGGGGCAGAGCTCTGCTACCGAGTCTGTGCCACCCTGTGCTTTACTTAGAGGTTTCCCGTTACAGCAGCAACTTGGCTTGACCCCGCTCGGCGTCAGGGCACGGACAGGAGCGCACAGTGGCCGGAAGCTCACAGAAGGGTGTGCGGGTTCGGGCAGGAACTTACACAACAGCCCCGAAGTCCAGGACAAAACTATCAAATCAGATACGGAGAGTTCGCGTCAGTGAACGCGGCATCAGGGAACAAAAGGAGGAAAGCCTGCAGAGTCAGCAGGCAGCGTCAGCCGAGGCGGGGGCACGTTTCCAAGCGCAAGCTGGCGTAGCGGAGGTGCAGAGTTCCTCCCTGCCTACTTGCTGCTCTAGCAACACCAGTGGGAAATGCAGTCGCCCCCATCTTTAAATCTCGTTGCAGGCTGCTAGTTTTGCTCTCGAAGCAAGGGCACCTGTGGGGCTGCTCTACAGGTATCAAAGCAATTTGAAAGGCAGATGTCGGCCCCTCTGCTTGGTCTGGTCGCTGACCGCAAGGGCTGTGAGCAGCATCCCAGGGCCCCAGCCTTACGTGGCGGTGTCTGTGCCCACGGCTACGTGCCCCCACGAACAGGAGGGAAAGCACCCGGCCCGTTCGTGTGTCTTGTCTGCTCAACAGAACCCGGGTCAATGATGAAGCCACGGCAGCGGCAAAACCTTGTGCTTGATCAGCTGTGTCCAGAACCTTGTTCACCAGGAAAGAGGCAGCGGTGCACTGGATTTGAGGATGACTTTACCCTCAGTGGGAGCTGAGGATGCATTTTGGGCATCCCGGCGTCAGCGAAAAGAGAGGAGCTTGGGGCTGGTGCTGCTGCCTGAAGTTCAGATACTGGCAGGAAGAGTTTGGCCTCTGAGCCTGCCCGCTGGAACGGACCACGCACTAAGCCCATGTTCCTCTGCAAACTCAGAGCGCACGTGAAGACTCTGCAACTCCGGTCCTGCATCTTTCCCACCAGCACCGCAACCCCCAGCAGTGCCAGGAGAGGGGGCTGGGAGGATTAATTAGTTAGGGCAGCATCCCGCCCTGCAGCTCTGGTGACAGCCACCCCGGCAGCACCCTTGGTCCCACGCGCTCCGAGCGTGGAAATCACTACACAAAGGCAAGTACCATTAGCAGTGTCATCGGTGGTAGGACGAGCACAAAGGGTCTCGAGGTTTGATTGCTGTTCAGTGACCGACCAGGAGGCACGTACGGGATGGTTGGGGGGGGGGAGAGGGCAAGAAATAATTGGCACTTTCCCGTAAATATAATTGGGGAAGAAAGTAATGCAGAGAAAAGCTGACCCACAATGACACTTCGTCACTAAAATGACAATGTGTCCCCTGCTGCTCCTATGCACTGGGTTATAAAATGTAATAACGAGGAGCAAACCCATTACAGAGGCCATTCCTCAAAGCTGCTACCTTATTGGGGTGCACAGCACGCCGCAGGTTCTCCATCCATTTATCTCGCTCTGCGGCAGAACGACAGGAGAAGCACTTGCTTCCTGATGAAGTCGTCACCTGCGTGGAAAGGAACAGGGTTATTTCTTGCCTGATGCATTAGGGACCTTGCTTCGGGCCTGGGCTTTGAAAACAAACACAAAAAGGAGGCTTTTCCAAGCGCCAGGGAGCAGCCTCAAAGGCTGGTGGGCAAGTGGGGCAGCTCTGAGCGGCTCAAGGGGTTGATGACAGATGCTAACTGCACCTTCCCCCCGCTTCTACCTCTGCGGCAGCCGGGGGAGATGCTGCAGGAGTGACTGGAGCTTTCCCAGTGACCGGCAAGCCCTCTGCATCCCTTAGGCCACCCAGCTTTGCAACCACTGAGTGAGAGAACAGCCCCGAGGCAGGTCCCTGCAGAGATGGATCAGCATCGGTGTCAATGACCCGCATCCCCCTGGGTCCAGCCCATCATCTGCCATGAGAAGAATTCCTCACCTGTCCCTGCCCAGGGCATCCTCGCCTTGAATTACTCCTCCCCCCCACCCTCCCTCTCCTCTGGATGGGCTACCAGTGCGGGTCCCGACGAGGCCCAGAAGGATGGTCTAGAGCAGCGGTTCTCAACCTTTTGGGCTTGAGGCACCCCTGTTGGACTCAAGGCCCCCTCCACCATTCCTGGGAATGGAGCAGCTTCCCATTTCAAAATGTGGCTGATTTTGAAGGAGGGCAATGAAGAAGGTTTGGGGGCTGGGGCACACGACTGGTGAGGACAGGCCGGGGGAGCCGGGCTGGCTGCGTCTGCAGGCGAGAAGACGGAGGGGGATTGAATAGCAGCCTTCAGCTCCCTGCAGGGGGGTGCACAGAGGAAGGAGCTGGGCTGGTCTCAGTGGGGGCAGCAGGACCAGGAGCAATGGGCTCCAGTTGCAGCAAGGGAAGCTGAGGTTGGATATTAAGAAGAACTGTCTCATGAGGAGGGCGGTGAAGCACTGGGACCGGCAGCTCCGCGAGGTGGTGCAGTCTCCATCCTTGGAGGTAGTTAAGACCCAGGTAGACAAAGCCTTGTCTGGATGATGTAGTCGAGGCTGGTCCTGCTTGGAGCAGGGGGTTGGGCTGGACGCGACTCCCGAGGTCCTTTCCACCCTCATGCTCTATGTGTCTGTGATGCATTACTGTGCTTAACTCCTTGCAGTGGGAGCAAGGAAACAGCCAGGCAGGGACAAGCCTGAGCCTGTACTTACCTGCTTATCTCCTCACCCTTGTCTCACCCTTCAAAGGATCTCGTGGCACCCCCGGGTGCTCCAGCCCCTGGTTGAGAATCACTGCTCTAGAGGAGCAAGGGGCAGGGACAGAGGTAGCATGCCCAGCCCAGGGCTGAAAGCAGAGGGGTTGTGCCCGGAAGTGCAATGCGTGGCCTGTCTCCCGGAGGGGCTCCTGCCTCCGCCGTCCTGCTTGTGTCCCCAGCTCGGATCTCCTGCAGGCGCCAGGTAAAGGTATCTCCAAGCTTTCACGCGCCTCCTCCTGCACCCAACCCTCCTGCAGCAATTGCACCACGTAAGAAACAGTCTAATAAAGAGTTACACAGCTTCATCTGGCCCTCAAGGACTTAAGATATTGTAACTGAGAACTAGAGTCATTTCCACTGTGGTCCAGGAGCTCGGGCAGTTTTTCCATCCCTTGCTCCCAGCCGACGGACATCCAAGCCTTGTGGGAGCTCCTCTTTGCAGGCAGAGATGCAAAGGACACTGCCACGCTTTGCACTAATTACCGCACTCTGCATGAGTGACTGCGCTGGGTCCGCGAGGGCCAGTCATGCACCTAGGCAGCCTCTGCCCAGCAAGCTGCAGCTCTAAAATAGCAAACACCAATGCAATATGCATGGTCCAGCTCTCGCCTTCAAACCCTGCTGGCAAATCAGCTGGCTAGGACCGTGGTCTTAGGGGTTCCAGATGGCCGATAAAAACATCGCTTAGCTGCTCTGACCTTCTTTGCATCTCTCCAAGTCCAGCCCTGCTCTTCCTGAACATCCTCGCTTGCAGGCCAAAGGTGCCGTGCTTCGCCACGTCCAGTAACTCCCCTCTTCCCCCTTTGCCACGCTGCAGGACTCCTCACCCTTCCTCCTCCCCACCTTGCCACGTTTGCTGTCCTAAGTGGCTGCCTGGGTCAGCTGCATCGGGGAGACACGAGCTGCCCTGGCTTTGCGCTTCCTCCAGGAGGTTCAGTCTGCTCCCCAATCTGCAGTCGGCATCAGGCCAAGACTCTGCCCCAGCCCAGCTCATGACCGGAGGTCCCAGGTGCCGTCCGGCTGGAACAGAAGTGAAGAGAAGAAGCTGGCGAGCCTTCGCCAGAAGGATGCAGCAGCTCTTGATATTCCAGTTGGTTTCTGGGTTATCCACTTTGCCGCCGCTGGACCAGAACCAGCGCTTTCCCTCATGCTGCCACTCATTCACACTGCACAGCGTCAGTCTAAAGAGCCCTCTGGCACGGCTGTCTTCCGCTGCCGAAAAGGGGCCTCCAATGCGCACAGCCTTAGTCGCACTGCCCTGCCCTGCTGTCTCACCGGGATGCACCCGCACGTCCCAAAGCTGGTGCTCCTCGGCATCCTCCTGCAACAAACCTGGTCCGCTTCAGCCTCCAGTTGCCTCAGCACAGGCTAACCCCAGTGTCCAGCCCTTCGGGGGCCCTGAGCAGTCTTGGCCCTGTGCAATCACATTCCTGTTGCCCAGGGTGGAGGTGAAGGCAGCTTTGCTGGGTCTGCTGGGATCGTTCTGGGCTGGCGTCAGGCCCGCGCGTGGCTGACAGGGACTGCAGATCTGCACCACGTTCTCACGAAGAAGTCAAGACAACAGCCGAGTTACAAGCGCCCGGACTGCAGGACCACCCATTAATTACGCAGTTACTTAACAAGAGAGTTTAGACCTAAATAACAGGGAAGAACTAGCAATCAAGCGTCCCTGCTGATTGCTCGGTAATTGCTGGGGAGCGGGGCGTAGCTACGAGTTTGGACAGGGCTTCAGGGACCTCTTCTCGGTCTACCCCTTTAATTAGACTTTGGGAAATCCAAAGCGACTGCCAGGAAACGCAGCCCATACACCAACGGAGAGGCCCAGGCACTACCGCCACAACCACGTCACTTCATGGCACTTGCTGGGGCGATGCTGCAGCCTTTGAGGAGGCAGAACGCCCCCGACGTTCCTGGGAATTGTGATTAAAGGCTGGATTTGCACCTGTGCAAATGAGGAGAATTTACTCCTCGTTCCATCTTGCCTGTTCATTAGGGGCCAATGGTTTACCAGCTGCTTAACAGGAGGTATATCCACTGTATTTTATGGCCACATAGAAATACATGTCGGCATTGATTTAACATGTAACAAATACCTTATTCAATTGCAAGTCAATGCCACGCTGGCTAATTAGTCAAAGGGCAATTAAAAAAATACATGCCAGCCTTTCCTCGGAGTGACCACGCTTACCTGGGGGATTCTTCAGTGTCAAGACCAAAAGGCCTGCAGCCCTAGTTGGAGTTGGAGGTCGCGCCTCCCACGTCCGACTGCAAATAAAATTTTCCCTAGATCTGCCATAATGCCTGGGCTCGGACCCGAGACCTAAATATCACGTGGCATTAACGATCTTCAGGGGCTATTCAGTATTTGCACATAGAGCATTCTGTCCATCTCAAGACTCGCAGAGCTGGTTAAAATGATATTAATTTACACGGCCAAACTCAATTAATCTAACTGATTTGTATTCATTATCCCCATCCCTTGGATGGGCGGCTCCTTGAGTTAGACGAAAGGATTTGGTGGATTTTGTTCGCACTTTTAAAACAACCCTGGGTTTCTTAAAGCACATCTGAAATGCGGTAACCTGGCTGTAACGACAGTTCATAGCTCTGCAGTTAATTTGGCCGTTTCAGCTTTAATTGGCTTTCGGACCAGAAGCTGCAGCTCCCAGCGCAGGCCAGGGGGTGGGTATTGGCATGCCCATGTCACAGACGGACAAACCGAGGCACGCCGAAGTGAAGCAACTTGAATCCTAACCTGAGCATCCAGCTCCTGGTCGTGGCTGGGCCCTGGATGGCCACGAAAGGGGCTGGGGAAGGACTGACCCTGCAGCACGTGCTGCCTCCTCAGCAGATCACGCTGGCTGGGAAACGGCTCCTCCGTTAGCCGAGGAGGAGGAAGCAGCTCTTCAACAAGTGGTTTGAAAATCTGAGCGCAAACAAAGCTCTGCACGGCCGGCGGCACGAGGGGGAAAGCCTGCGGCACTAAATCAAGGAGAAGAAGAGCCAGGTTCAGACGCAGTCAAAGCAGGTGCGTTTCCGCTCGTTCCAGTGCGCTGGCATCGACTTACCCCAACCCAAGCCCGGCCCTCCTGAAGGCGCCGATAACTAGGCAATCAGCCGCTGAATGTCTTAATTAGGAGGAGTTCGGCTCACCGGGAGAAAAAATGCCCTGTGCCTTTAAACAGCCAGCTGCTTCCCACGGAGTCTGCTGGGTTTTTTCCACTGCAGATGGCCCTGGCACCTCTCGCTTGGCTCGGCTCCGCTGCCCAGGCTGTTCCCATCCTCGAGTCTCCAGCGCGACCCATCTGCAGCTGCAGCGAGCCCTGCTGTTCTGCTCTGCGGAGCCGCGCGGTGCTGCCTCCGCGGCTCGGCATCGGGGGGCTGCCGTGTGTGGCGTCCCGGGTCGCACGCACCAGGCAGGTGGGAGCGCTATCAGCTTCTGGAGGAGCAGCCATCCACGGCGGCCGACGAGAAGCCCCAAGCGGGAACGCTCACAGCCCTTTGGGCCACGTCAGCCACCACGGCCCGGGCCAGCTGGTGACAGGGGCTGCGTGCGGGACCTGGATGCAGCAGTGAGAGGGGAGGGTGATGGAGAGGAACAATCCAGGCAGGGAAGCCCTGGCAGCATCTGGCTTCTCAGTCCAGGTGAACAAAACTGTCCGGTCCCAGAGACCCTCTCCCTCCGCTCCTCACCGCCAAGCCTGTGCGCCTCCACTTGCAGCGCCTCCATCACCCACGGGGCAAGACCACCACGGTTCCCTGTCTGGGTGCTTTTGGCAGCCCCTTCTCACCCGACATCCTTCACACTGAGCTCGTGCCCCGGGTCCGTATGCCCCAAAGTACCAGGTCTCTCAACTGCTCTCCGCCGCCAGCGCCTCGGCAGCGTGGGCTGCCTGAGCTGAGCTCTCACCAAGCGAAGCTGACGGGCCACGTGCGGGGACTCTGCCTTTCCCACGACCGAACCCCGAGACAGATGCGCCTGAATAACAAATAACCAGACCCACTGCTGCGAGGCTGGAGCGGGGGACACTTGTGTACAAGATTACTTCCCGGTTTCCACTCCAGCACAAGACGGACGCTTGCAACTAAACGCACGCTGCTGTTCTCTACCTGTGTGCGGGACGAGCAGGCGTCTCTGCCGCGCATCTCTGCCACGAGTCTGCTCCCACGTCTGCAAGCCTCGCTCGCTGCTCTTCCTCGTCTGCCCCACGCTGCCCCAGCCTTTGTCTCTGCTGGTCACGTGGAATGAGGAGGTGGGTTTGGGACGCGAAATTAGGGATTGCACTGAGACCTGCGCGCTTGCTTCGCTTGTGACCCGACGCAGGGCTTGAACGGGGATCTCAAGAGATGCGGGAGCGGTGCATTAACACATCCTGCCACGAGCTGTCATCTTAAGTGCTTCCCTCTGGAACATGGCTGACGATCGGTGATAGTCGGATGTCTGCTGCGTTTCCTGACACCGTTTCTTCCCACCGCAGGATCCTCAGAACAGCAATTAACATGCTCTTTTCTTCCCGTGTGCCTCTTCTTTATCAGGCTCACTTAAAAATAAAGCACTCTTTCTCCTCACAAGTGCATGATTTGTGTAATTCCCCTCTCCGTCGACTTTCCACAAGTACCGCTCGCATCCCTTGCTCTGCTCTTGCGTGCCGAGCCCATCTGGTAAACAACTCTGATATTATGGACGTCGCATCTATTTTCCATCTAACTCCATTTTATCTTTCTCGAGTGGGATGTCACAGAGGCTGCCCAATTTACAAACCGCTGCTCCTCCTGACCTGCTGCACTTGCTCAACTCCAGGGCGAGCAAAAGGCACGGGAAGATGCCTTCTACCGACTTGGGGACTACGCTGGCGGCTCCGCTTGCTGTCAAAACATTTCCCGTGTCCCCTGCTCACGTTTTAAGAAATACCTTTTATTCATTTCAATCTGCTGCTAATTTGGACAACGCAGAAGTCGTCGGCCAATTTCTGCTGCCCGATTCTTCGCTAACGGACAGACACGAGGCCGTTTTCTCGCAATGCAAACCGTCACGGGAGCGTACCTGTTCCTGCCGCTGCCTGCGCAGGCATGACCTGATGCCTGCCGTGCTTTTGCCTTCCACCCCTAAACAGAAATAGGGCTCCTGTTCCTCACGGCGGCAGGGTGCTCACCTGCGGCTGTGAAGAGGCAGCTTCCCTCTTCCCTAGACAGGCACAGTGCTACGTGATGTAGCACGTTGCGTTTTCCAGTGCGAGACAGCCCAGTCCTACATAACAACATGCTGCATAGTCATCTGGTGTGCGGGGCTGTGCCGGCACCACTGCTCTCTGCAAGAGTCCTGCTCAGGCCGTTACACTGGCAGCAGAGGAGGAGGCTGCAAATCCTGAAAGACCAAAGCTCACAGAGACTTTCCTTTCATTCAAGCCACAGAAACCAGAGGTTTTTGGATGACAAGGTCCTGATTTCCGTTGATATGGCCAGGGAGGTAAGATTTCCATGCGACCACAACACAGAAACGTGGGATGTCAACATGGCAAGCAGCAGATCAGATATCTGCTGATGCTCTGGCAGTGCTTGGGACCCATTGCCCAAGGGGCGTGCTCTGCTGCTAGTAGGACGTCGGGGCCCCAGCTCGCGTTTGGTTGGCATACCCTTATACGATACAGCATAAAACCCAAATCAAACAGCAGAACGCCCTGCAAACAGCAATTCCCACCACAGCGTTTCCTGGGCAGGACACGTACCCGCGCCCTGCTCATCACATTGCTATGCCCCGATGCCACGCGTCAGGAGCAGACTCCGGAGTGAATGCAAGATCTTACCTCAAAGCAATAGTCCTGTCCCAAAATGCTACTGTGGACTGGTTTGATGACCACCTCCTCCTCCATGCTGAGATCCAGAGCCTCGACAGCACTACTGGGACTGAGCAGAGACTCGTGGGAGCGCGATTCTTTCAGTCTCGGCATTAGATGGGATCTAGAGGAAGAACACGAAGACGTCAGTGGATGCTCTCGGGTCCCTCCCAGGTGCACCGTTTCTGCAAATTACGGGCATGAAAACAAATGGAAGGTCGTTCCCGCACGTGTGAACTGCAGTACGGTCCTGTCGGCGCCTTAGCAAAGAGGCTGGACTATGAAGGGGGCTGCACTCAAAATGCTGCGTGCACCTTGCAGTTGGGTACGCCTCCAAACCGGCACGCAACAGGTGTCCTTGCAAAGGATGCTGTGTCTTTTTGCAAGGATTGAACACTGTAGCTCTACCTCCTCGCACTGCGATCGTGATAGTTAAACAGGGTTGGGTCTCGCTCCTGGATGGGAAGCGCTCCTAGCTTCAGCTTACGGTATTGCCACCGAAAGGGGAGAGTTGGCATGAATGCTGGGGGGGAGGGGGAAAATGAATGGCCCGTTTTCTGTTGGACTTCATATCCCAGTTGGGCCTCCCAGTCTGGACACAGAGCTGAGGCTGGCGAGCTGCAGGGAAATGCCAGCACACGTGGCGCACCACGCACCGTGCCACCGAGGTGCTGCGTGCTGTACGAGCGCCATCGGCCCCACGTTCGCGTCGTGGGGGAGCCGCGGCTGGACGAGTGCGCTGGGACCGTAATCACTCTGTGAGCTGGAGCGCTCGCTCCATCTATTCTGGACACAGCGCGGAGACAGGGAGAGCAGGGAAACAAGGACCATGATAACTCTATTGATCCATCTAAATGCTCTGCAAGCCCACCGACAGCACTTAGCAGCAGGGAGCCTGCAGACAGCGAGGAACGCTCCGTTTTCATGCAAGGCGACGGCGCGGGGAGCGTTACGGGAAGTCGGGAGGCACGGGGATACAGGCAGCCAGCACCAGCCGGGAAAACAAAACTCAAATACCAAAGGGCAGGGGAAAAACTGAGAGCGAGAGAAACCGCCCCTTTATCAACAGTCTGCACAGCACCGAACGCGGCTGCTGACGCCGGATCTCAACCGCCGCGACTCCAGCAACTCTGACCTTTCAAACCCCCGGCAAGAGGCTCCACGCTCCTCAGAGAGGCCGCGCGTCTGTCTGGACAGGGCGGCATTTAATCTGCTTCCAAGGAGCACGCGGCAAACCGCAGCCTGCGCCGCGAGCACTGCCTCGCACGCGCACGGCAGCGAAGCTCACAGCACGCCGCGTCCGACCGCTGCCCGCGACTGCACCGAGTTGCCGCGTCCTCGGGAACAAAGCTGACCAAAAACACGCTGAGAAATGACAGCGCGGCATGAAAAATTCATAGCTCCCAGTCACTCAGATGCCAAGCGGAGCCTCAAAACCAGCCAGCAGCGGAGCCTGACACAAACAGGAGCTTTTTGAACTCAGCCATAAGGGTCCGTGGCATCAACGGGCCCCGAGGTAACACAGGTTCAGACTCCAGCTGGTTCATCCGCTTGAAAGGGCCCCGCGGCTGGGAGCCTCTGGCTCTCCGCAGAAGGGGCGCAGCGCAGACCGGCACCGGGCAGCACTCCCTAAGGGTTAGAGCCGAACCCAGCCGCCAGGGCCAGGCAGTGCTTTGTGCTTGCCGCGGGGGCTGACAGCCGGTGCCGAGCATGGCGGTATCTCTTAATGCGGCTGCTTGAGAGCCACGCTAAGGCACCAGCCTCGTTTCGTGCAGGACAACTAGCAGAAGTCGAAAGCCTCCGGTCAATACCGACCCGTACGGGATTTGAACCAGGTACAGACCGGGAAGCAAAAGGCTCTCCAGCCCATTAGCAAGTCTCCGAGCTGTTCGCTCGCCCCGAAGCGCCGGCGCGAAAGAAATCGATCTTCACGAGCCGAGCACTCTCCCGCTGTCATTTCCCCCGTACTTTGTGGCAATTTAATACTATTTCCAGAGAAAAGGAGCCCACATCCTTATTCCCTAAATGCGACCGCGGAGCAGCTCTGATGGGGGTAGCTAGAGCTAGTTAACCCCGGGCGCTGCACAGCCCGGCGAGATGCGTCTGGCAGGTGTGGAGCCGGCAGCAGAAACCAGTCACCGGGCACTACTGAATTCACGTGCAGGACTTCGACATGAAGTCTTAATTTCTATAATATAGGGAATTTTAACCGATCGGTACTGGTGTGTGTGTGTGTGTGTGTGTGTGTGTGTGTGCGTGCGTGCGTGCGTGCGTGCGTGCGCCCATGTGTAAGAAGTACTAATAACATGAACCTGGCACGCAGCAAGCATCCCGTGATATATATACGCACACCACCGAGGCGGGACTCTGGTTTGTCGGCCTCTAAATCAAGCAAAAATGGCAAGATAAAAGGAGACGATTTCCTGCTTGTCCCAGGTGCAGACGAGTGTGGGAATGCACATATCCAGGGGCAACCTGGCAGGGAGCACTAACTCCTCGTGCCACGGCGTTAACTAACGCTGGTGTGTGTCCAAACGCAGTTTAAAACTGCCATGCTACAAAGGCAAGCAAAATATGCCCTTACCCAGTCCAACAGAACGCATTTCAGCCTGGGCATCCAGAAATTTGGGGTTTTACCGAGATAGGAATTTATCCTAACACTTCAAACTGCTTGCTGGGGTACTGGATTACTCAGGGAACCAGGTCCTAAGCCGCTCCGGCGTTATGAAGCCCTCCGCGCATAGGTAGCGGGTCAAATCCAGCTGGTTGCACGGGGTGCAGAACGAGTCCAGCGGGCCTCAGCCCAGCATCCACCGGACAAAAGCTACGGCTAAAGATGGCGTTTCTCAGCATCGCGCGTTCGCAATCTCAGAGATGATGAGAAACACACCGGGCGTGAGTGTTGGCTTCGTGGGCTCTTCTGACACAGGTCACCAACTTGTGAACTCTCTAGATAAGTCTCCTAGTCTATAAAGGCGTGCGGCCACCCCGCTGTCTGGTGGCTCACCAGCACCAGCACCAGCACCACCCGTGCCTTGTGTGAAGGCAATGAACTCCCTGGGGCGACGCATCAATCCAGCGACAGCCGGCAGCGCCCAAAGTGCCGGCCACGGGGAACGACCCGCCGTGGAGCGTGTGGGTCTGTGCTGGATGTCACGAGGTTGCAAGGAGCATGGCTCCTGTTCACATTCATGCCCAGCCCCAGGAGAGGAAAACTGTCTCGTGTCCTTTAACTGGCAGCTCTACGTCTGCTGCAGGGACTGGCTTACTGGAAGACGCTGCTCAGCCCTGTCTCAGTTCCCGCAGACTCCCCTTTTGTATTCACAGGCATCAGAAATTCCTGCTAATGCTGCGACCTGCTTGAGTGACTCATATGGCAAGGGCCTTATTATTCTTACTGAAATGATAACTCAGCCTTCCCGGCCATTTGGGGAGAGAGAATAAAAGCCAGCAACGTGCACATTACAGAGGAGGCAGCTGAGAGCTCCAGTACTCCTAGATCCAGCTCTCACGGGCGTAAAGGAGCTGGCCTGAACCCACTCCGACGGACGGGGGCAAGGGCAGCTTGAGAGCAGCAGGAGATACGTGAGCAGAGCCCGGGCCGGTGCAGAGCGAAGGCCCCGCTAACACGGGGCATTGGCACACCCGGCCTCCATGGAGCGCTGTGGCAGGGCTGGAAGGAGGGACCTGCCCCGTCCCTACAGGTGACTTTGGGGAGATGGAGACCTTCGCAGTACGAGGACCACCAAACCCACCTCCCAAAGCGAGCACGGCTCTGCAAGGCTGCAGCCGGCTCAGAGGCAGAAACCCCGTGGCCCGTATCCCTAGCGCTGCCCCAACACCGATCCCAGAGCAGTGACGTTGTCTTCTCGCCACAATGCCTGCAAACCGACCTCTCCCCGGCATCCTCCCGCGGCCACCCCAGACCCTGGCGACCCAGACGCTGCAGAGAGCAGCTGCTTCCTCAGCCCGACGGAGGGCATTTGTACCCGAAAGCTTGCTCAGAAGAATTTTTCCAACTATTTGAGTTGGTCTAATAAAAGAAATCAGATTTACCCGAAGGACCCCGTCTGCTTGAGGTGTCCTCTTCCCCCTCCCCAGCCACGTCTGAGCCCAGCCAGGGCCGCCCTTTTGCAGCCTGCCGTGTTCCCGTCCCCACCGGGGATCTCGGGCGCAAACCCAAGGAGCAACCGCAGCATATAACTCGCCCGTGTCCCCAGACCGCACGTTTGGTCTGCCTGGCCACGGGCCCTACTGGAATACCCCCTTCTCCATCTCTCCAAGGCTCAGTTCAAATGGAGGGGGGAAAAATTCTCAGAAGCTATCACATCAGCTCCAGAGAGAACTAACAGCGTTACTGCTCCTGGCACGGACTCGCACGTCCCAGAGAGAGGCAGCCGGCTTGTTAGCTATTAGAGGAGGTAGACGACCCGAGAGCAGGGAGAGGGGCTGGGTCCCCAGGCGCAGTAGAAGCGATGGGACATTTTGGTGCAGAGCAGCTCGAGCCCACGGGGCAGGATGGGCAGAAGCAGCCCGACTGGCCGGTGCCCAGTCTTTCAGCCAGCTCGTGAAAGCTCGGGAAAGGGCGCTTGGAGCCGCGGAGGTTTCAGCACCAAGGTCCCTGCTGCCTCTTTGTATGAGGCATAAGGGGCAAAAGGCGCAGGATGTTCAGCCCCAGGGCCTGGCGCAGCTCAGACACTGGCATTTCCACCCAGGAGGTCGGCCTCAAAGCCTACTCAAGAAGTGGACCCCTCTGCCGAGGCACGGCAATGCGGATGTTGAAAGCGGGCAGCTCCACGAGCATGCACGGGAGCGGCTACTCCACCTTGAATTCACACCCCGCCTTATTGCAGATCAATTCCTGTGTCTGGACAAGCCCTCGGAGAGGCAGCGCGGTGCCCGCGGGGCGACTCTGGTGGTTTTACGGCCATCACTTGCCTGGTTTTGAAAGCATTTCCTTGTTGCTGCGTGAAGCGCGCACACGGGAACTAAGTGGCTATGGGCAGAGGGGTCTGGATGCCAGGTGCTATCCAAACGCATGAAGCAGAACTGAAGTGCTGAGGGAAACCATCGTCCCCAATCTCCGTGCCCCTTGGGGGAACGGCACAAGAGCAGTTCTGCGACAAGAGCGACTTCGGAGCCGAGGGGGCGCTTGTAATGCCGGCGGCAGCACCGGCCTTTGCAACGCGAGCACCCCTCTGCTGAGAGCAGGGCCGAACTTCGCATCCCGTTATCAATCTCACGCCTGTCGAGCTACAGGTTTTAGCCGCAGTGCATTTCCTGCCCGGGGAAGCGGTATCCCCAGACATGCACGATACGCGCCTGCCAAGTCCCCTCTCGCAGGCTAGCGATTCCCCCCCTCCGTCCGTCTGGGGGGCGCACCCGGGTATTCTGCGGTCTCCTATGCGCACGCTGCCTCCGCGGGGCGCCTTGCACGCGACAAAGCTGCGGACCAAACCAGGGTGCGGAGCGGGGAAAAGAATTTGGCTCTGGCGATCTCCAGGCAAGGGATCGGGGACCGTTCGTTACGACCGAGAGTGAAGCAGACAGCTCCGCGGCACCGATCTGGAGGAGGATTTCACCAGTTGCAGCGGGGAATAAATCAAACATTATCCTCTTAAGTCGTCACCGGCTCCGCACGCGGGTCCGGGAGAATCACCTTTATCTGTAGCAGAACGGGACTTACGTCCTCCACACGCAGCTCCAGCTCGCAGCAGGTGGGGCGATCGCGTTCCAGCTAGTCGCGCACGCGCCGCCCATCCTGCGCGCAGCCTTCCCACGGCCGAGCACCGCTGGCCAGGCGAGATCGCATCGCTTCTGGCTGGCTTCCGGTTTGCTTCCTGAACCCTGCGCTCATCCACCGCATCCCCACCGCCTCACCAGGCCGAGCGTGTTGCTTGCGCTTAACAAATAAATAAATCACATTAAACCGATGTTACGGGAACATCTGAGACAGCCGCAGCACGGACGAACCTGCTTTCTGGAGATGAAAAATGGCTTTCTGCGGACAGGCTGCTATTTTACAGGCTAGACCCGCGTGCACATGAAACAGCATAATAAGGCTTGCTAGCGTCCTTCGCCCCCGTGCCCCTCTCCTCGCCGCTGGCCACATCCTGCTCCATAGAAGAGGCTGCATGTCAGAGGCAACGAGAAGGTCTTTCGGGCTCTATCGGGATGAAAGGCGCTGCGTTAACGGGCGATGCTATTTCTAATTGTTCGCTCGACTCAGCGGCTTGCTTTAGCAGCTGGTCGCCCTCACCTACACGTAGCACCTTTGCGATGCAACCCGCCAGAAGGGGATGAAACGCAGCGATTCCTCCTGCCTGGCGGGGCTGCCCTCGGCCTCGCCAAGACGGGGGAACACTTCCGTACAAAGGGACCCGGGCCGCTCCACGGGGGCTCCCGGGCTCGATCCTGCCCAAGACGAGCTTTCCCCAGCCGCCAGGGCCGGCTCTGGATTTTTTACTCTGTTGCATTCCCTTGGAAACGGCTGCTTATTGGCTTCACAATTGGCGAGGGCCGTCAGCGAGAGCCTGCCGGGGAAACGCGCGCCCCCCAGCAGCGAAGCTGCCTTGATTGATTTGTCATGGGCAAGGTGAGAGAAATCACGCCAAGCAAGCGAAGCGGTTCGGGAGCAAGCAGCAAAAGGGAATTCAAACACGTCTTTCGCTGCCAGTACCCCGAACGTTACCGGTAACCGGAGAAAACCAAAGGCTGTTTTTATTATTATTGCTTGTGCAATACGGGGTTTTGACACTGGCATTATCCCTCGTTATCGATAGAGAGGGGTCTGTCTAAGCAGCCGCGGGCCTCGGTCTCACCCCCCCGTAGAACCAGGAGCCCGTCCCACGTGGCTGGCGGCAGCAATACCCCGGGTACCACTGCTGTGTGGGCTAAACACACGGGATCCTACGTGCCGGCCGTTCTCCAGCCGCCAGAAGTGTCTGAACCAGATTCAGAGCGGAGGCAGCCGCACAACCGGGAGAGGCGCCAGGGAAGCCAAAGCAGCTGCACGGGTGTGAGAGCAAAGGGGGTGATCTGGGCATCTGCCTGGCAGGGGTTATGCGCAGCCCCTTTGCACCGGGGACAAAGGCGAGCCAGGATTTCCTCCTTGCTCACGAACATCATTTCACCGCAGCCGGGCTCAAGAGGCGGCAGCAGCAAGGCGGGGTAGAGAAAGCAAGCCGGGATCTGCTTTATGGACTGCCGGGGAGGAAAGAAGTTGGCAAGCCGTGCATCCCTCCAGCGCCACAGCGCCGGCTCCAGATGCCTGAACACGGCCTGCTGCTTAAGACAACGATGATGCTTTAATAATGAATAGGAAGCCCTTAAACAGAGGGGTCGCCGAGGAGACTCCGCTAAAAATAAGCAGCGTCACGGGGAGACGCTGGCTGCCATCGGTGTGCCGGGAGCTTCCCCAAAAGCCGAGCCCGGTGCTGGCAGACCCGCCCGAGGTAGCCGGAGCTCCCCGTGCCCGGGCAGGGCTGCCGAGGGATGCCGGGCCAAGCTGCTGCTTGATTTGCACCTCACCTGTGCACGGCAGGCCGGCGGCATGCAGCTGTCCTTGGCGGATGCTGTTCCTCCCACAGCCCCTCCTTGCTCTGGAAAGCCTCTGCCTTGGGTGCCGCAGACCCCTGGGAGCGCACAGCGTCCTACAGCCCGGGCCAGGTCTTCCGGGGGCTCCCCGCCGCCCCCACGCCGGGCCCCAGCAGACGATCCCTCCCGCTGTGCAGCATGCAGGGACGCCAGCGCTCTCGGTCCTTACCCAAAGGGCCAGGCTGGCAGCTCTTCTGACCCGCGCCGGGCACTGCCCCGGCCGGCTCCCACATGCCAGCTGTCTCTCCTTGCAGGAGCCGTAGCAAAATCCGGCGTCCTCGCCTCCCTCGGGAGGTTTCCCGCTGCCCCTCTCTCCCCTCCTCCGGCACAGCCGAGCGAGAGATGCAAAAGCAGCTCCGGCTTCAGCTCAGCTCCTGGCGCTGTTGGATTGGCTGCCGTGTAGCTGGGTAGGAGAGCTACAGTCACCGTAAATGTCAACACGAGCACGGCTCCCGGTGAGCGCCGCTGCGCCGGCCTGACACGCCAGTCCCCGCGATGCAACTGGAGCGGCACGGCGCGGCGCTCCTCCTGGGGAAGCAATTCAGCCGCGGGGGAGCGGCCCTGCCTTTGCCTTCCTCGGCTCCGTTGGGCTCTGCTCGTGGGCAACGCTGGAAGAGCCGCAGCCCAGGAGCAGGTCCGGCGCGCGGGGAAGGCGGAGGTAGCTGCACCCCAGGTATCCTGCCCAGCTCAGGGCAGAGGCAGCCGCGAGATCCACAGCGCCCATTTCGAGGGGGAGCCGCGGCGGGGGGCAGGAAGGGAGAGCGGCGCGTTTTCCACCCCACTCGCATCGGCTTCGCGGAGCCGTGATGCAGCCAAGCCAGACGCGGCCCAGCGCGCTGACACGAGGCAGCATCGAGGCACAGGCCAGGTGTCCAGAAAATGCCCAGGCAGGTCCCTGGAGCAGCCCCCAAAAGCCAGAGCATGTGACTACATACTCAGTGGTTGGACACCTGCTGTCCCCTCCCCAAGGTGCGAAGGCTGCGTGACCCCAGCTCAGAGCCCACCCTCCGCGCCTTCCCCGGGCTGCTCGTGCCAAGACCGTCCCAGTCACCGGGACGGGCATCACCCACTGCCCTTTCTAGATAAAGCATCTCTAGCAGGCCTCTCCCTGCGGCACGGGGCATCGTAATCTCCTGCGCCCCAGACCCACACCCGTGTCGCGTGCCAGGATTCACGACCCCTCGGCGGAGAACGCCGGGCGGTTCATTTGGGTTGCTACAGCCCTCCCGAGGACGCTTCGGTTCCCACCCTGGTTTGCAAGAGCCTCTATTTGTGCAAAAGCTCCCATCTCCTGGCGGCCGTCTCCTGCACAGTCCGCCCGAGATGAAGCTGACAGCCTGGAGAAGGGGAAAGGAGCAGCGGACTCCCCAAGGATGAGGCTAACGACTGCCTCCCCACCCCAGGGAACGCTGCAGCTCTCCTCGCTCCCTCGGGAAGCCGAGCCACTGAGCTTTGCAGGGGCCCTGCCGGCGCTCGCCGGACGCAGAGCTCAGCAGGGACAGAGCCCGCGGTGCCCACCTAGTGCAACGAGTCCTTGTGCAGGAGGTGCCCACGGCAGCCAGCTGTGGTTGTGCCCAGCTGCAGCGGATGAGGACAAACTCCCTCGCCACGTGGGCAGCCCGGAAAACAGCAGGCGAGGAGAGGGCAAGAGAGAGCTGGAGAAAGAGAGGGAGACGGCAGAGAAGGGGAAAGGCCACCCAGCTCGATGCACCCCCTGGCTCCCACCCCCACGGCGCACGCCGACACGCTCCCGGAGCCAGACGGCTGCCGCTAGAGCAGCGCGTTCGCATCCCTGGATTACTCATCAAGAACAAAGTCTGAGTCTCCCGTCACCGAGGAGCTGCCGCGCAGCGCTGTCCCCCGAGCGGTATTCATGGCCGTTTCCCTTCCCACTTCTCCAAGGCCCCCCCGTGTCTGCAGCAAGGCTGCCCTCCGTCGGGAGAGGCCTCGCGGCTCGCCGATGCCACGGGAAGGCCGAGAGCCGAGGATCACACCTTGCCCCACCTGCCCCAGAGCACAAGGAGCCAGGCGCACCCATCTGCTCCCGCGGCGAGCAAACACGCCAGGTCCGCACGCCTAGACGAGGAAGCAGACACGCTAATGGCCACGGCTGTGACCAAGGACTCGGTCTGCTGCTAACTGAGCACGCGATAGCAGGCGGGTCGCACCCCGGTACCCTCAGCGCCAGCTGCTGGGGTGCTGCGAGCTTCAGTCGGCGTGGCTCAGGGCTGGGGAACGGGGCGCCCCCTCCTCCTCCCGGCTCTGCCCGTCCTCCCTTCTGCCAGCCCGTGCTGGGGTGAAGAGCTGGCAGGGCTTGGGCTCTCCCCTCTCCCCCCGGGGCAGTTCCTCACCCTCTGCAGGCAGCCTCACGGCTCAGGGGCAAGCTGGACGTCCTCGCTCTGCTCCTGGCTCCCACGAAGTAGGGCACCAGCAGGAGCCGTGCCTCGAGCTTCTGATACATTGCTCCGGCAGCCCAAACCGATCAGCACGGGCTTGACCGACCGACCTCCTCGCTCCCAAACCCCCGGGTGCCGAGGAAGGGTCCTTTGCGAGAGAGCCCGCAGGGCCCGTTCATGCCGGGCTGGGCCTGGGAGATCCCCGGCGGCGGTGGAGCAGCTCCTGCCGGGAAGGTGACCGCTCAAAAGGGAGCCCCCATCTCTGGGACCCCACTCTTGCCGCAGCCAGGTGCGTGGGCTCGCTCTCCTGCTTATCTCCCTGGCCACAGCGGACTGCTAAGGGCAAGTTACAGTTTGACTAAACACTTTTATCTTCCTGGCAAGGCACCGAGACGCGCAGCCTGGACTTTGGAACGAGTCCCCGCGCCCTTGGGGAGCAGCGCGCCAAGGCAGCCTGGGCCGGTGGAGACAGGTGCCAGTCCGTCCCATGCCAGCACTGCGCCTCTTGCACAACCGCGTGTGTTGTGAGGATGCTCGGGAAAGCAGCCCGGGGCACGGACGCAATTCTGGCCCTGCTCCGCGGCAGGAAGCCAGGCGTGCGGGCGCACCTTTGGTCATCCCATTTCCAAGCACGGAGGGTGCAAACAAGCCGGCTTCAAGAAAGCTCTGCTGATTTCCGCCCCCAGGTATTAGAGCTGGAAGAAAACCAGGCCGGCGCCAAGTAATCCACCCCGTCCGCTCACGTGGGATTGTCCCTGGCATTTCATAAAACATCAAATGCCAGGGACTGTCCAGTCACGAGCCCGGGGGTTTCCGCGGGTCCGTCAGGAGGGCAGACTTCAGGGAACTACGGTTTCCAGTTAAAGCACGATGAACGCACCCCGTCCGGAGAGACCTGCCCTGAGCTGCAAGTGCACGTGCGCGTGCGAGGGGGAGGAGGAGCTGGCTGCCGGGCCGGTCTCCGTGTCGAGCGCTGCTTTGAAGAAACTCTGCTCTGTGGACTCGGTGCTTAGACTGTGCAGCAATGGGCTTTACAGCAAATCCTGCTTCAATCTGCTAGTCATAAAGTTCCCAGCACAACTTTATGAAGAGCCAGGGCTTGTCACAGCGTCCTTAAGCCAAATCTTCACCTCCCTTCTCAGCTGTGCGCTGTGCTGGCAGATCGTCTTTCCACTCCCCAGAGGCCAGTGCATTTCTGTGCTGTTATATGAAGCTGTAAAACACATAGAGGCTTAGTGCTATTACTATTCCTCTTATACCTGCCTCGGAGCACCGTCATCAATCCTCACCTCCCGTTTCTGCGCTTTCCAGTTGCTCACAGGTTTCTTTCATTCACCCATTCAGCTCCCCGGTGTTATTTAAAAGCACCGCTGCAAAAGGAGATCCCCCGTGCCCCTCGCACCGCGAGCAGGGGAGAGGAGACCTTTGGCTGGTGCGAAGCCAACGTCTGCTCTTGTTCCCAGTCGGCCTTATCCAGAACACTATTCCCTCCCTGGCTCTGGGCACTTTCTCTTTCCACGACCAATTCGTACTTGGGTTACTCCGCATGTCTCAAAGCAGCCAGGGGCGGATGGTAGGATAAGTCAGTCCCTCTCGCCAGCTGGGAAATTACCTTTTCAGTCACTGCCGTGTTGGCTTTTTCCTTGGGTGTTGAAGCCGGAGCGCATTCACTTCTGCTGGCAGTGATGCCTGGGCTTTACGATCACACCCTCGATTAATAAAGGGAGTGCAAGCAGCTGACCCGACAGGTCGGGGCGGCGGGGTGGGGAGATCCACCCTCCGAAGAGCCAGGACTCAACTCTGCTTTGGACGCCAGAAAAAAAAAAAAAATCTAATCCTTTTTTTTAATATATCTATAAAAGCTCAAACAAGCCCAGGTTTCTCAGTAAAATTAAAAAGGAGGGGGTCGTTGTGGCCGCGGGGGGTCTGCTCCTGCTCTTGCCGCGCCAGGGCTGTACAGACATCGCCGGCCGCGGGCAGCCCGCTCACCCGGTCTGGGCTCCGGAGCTGGACTACGACGGGGGTCTCCTGAAGCGCAGGGCTGAAGATGTGGGTTTGTCATTGTAGATACCCCCGGGTCCGGGGCTCCTGTTTCTGCCTCGCACCCCTGCCTCCGTCCTGGCAAAATCAAGCAACGCGCCACGCGAGCACAGCTGGGGAAGGGCTTTGTTGCCGGTTTTGGGCGCAGCCGGGGCTTGTTTGAGCCTCCCAGGGAGTTCACAAGACGGCCGGGGGAGAAAGCGAAAGCGTGGGAGACCCCCGCCCAGCCCTCCCCACCCGTCTCAGCGAGCCACCGGCAGCTCGGCTCGTCTAATTACCCAGGACGTCTCATCCCGCCCTACCCAAGGCAGTGTTGGGCCGCACGAGCCCTCGCTTTGCCTCTCAACTCAGGACACGTGCCTGAAGGGCTGCCAGAAGAGAAGCCACCTCTGCTCCCCCCGCGCAGTCACGTAACGGGGACGCCCCCCACCTGCCGCTGGGTCCCACGGTCTCAGGACCGGCGAACAGCGAACGCCCTTGACTGCGCCACGCTTGTTTATTTTTTCCTCCCATTCATGTCGAGTTAAATAGTTAATCCAGAGGTGAAGGGCACAGAAACCACCCAGGTCCTGGAGATTAGAGAAACAATAGCGAGATACAAATAATGGATTAGGGGGGGAAAAAAAAGATTGCTTTGCCAACGTTTTTAAAACTCTGCCTGGGTCTCACAGAGGCAGGGCGGCACAGGTTTGACACGGGCAGCTGGTGCTTCTGGAAACCGGACAGCACATCGAGGAATAGGAAAGCTCAAAAACTCAACCTCGTTCAGGCCAACAGCTCTTCGTCGCCGCTGCATCTCGGGCTCCCACGCGAGGGATGAAAGCACACGTCAGGGGAACGGGTCCGATGGGAGCCGCTACCCGCAAAGGTCGGGTGCAACCTCGGCCTCCGGACACCCGTATCCCTACGACAGCCGGCAAATAGAGAGAGCATCACGGGACCGGCCCCGCTACACAAGCCCCTATGGCATCTGCTACCTGCGCTGTCAGAGACCACATCCAGCTCTGCCCCGGCGCAGCAGCTCGCACGTTATCGAGCTGCTGTGTTCGGGATGCCGGCGACAGGAAAGTTAAGAAACTGTTTTTCACAATGATGCTATTCCTAAATCAGGAACTCTTTTCTCAGGACCAGGGAGGGCAAATCTCCTTTCTCCGAGAGCCCGGACCCAGGCCTGCCTGCACGTACTGCCAGCATCACTCCCATTGCCTCGGCGGCGCGACCCAGGATGGCAAAGCAGAACTCACGCTAACAAACACTTGCTGGATCTGTTCGGCCTAAACGACCCGCTGGTGCCCATTTAAAAACACGCAGTTTTAAGGACAGCAAACCCAAATGAGCTTATTAGCATCTAAATGGCATTTTGCATTGGTTTGTCTCTCCTAATAAAAAATATTTGCATATGCAAAACCCAGGGTTTTACAGACGGCGGCTGAACTTGGAGAGCGTCCCAAGAAATTCGGCGTGCTGTCCCTCCCTTTGCTCTAGGTGAAAACGATAAGAAATAAATAAATGTCTTTAAAAACCAGAGTAAAAAGTAAAAAGCAACATGTGAATGGTCATACGTGATGCTCGTGACAGCTTCCTTGCAAGGGACGAGTGTTTGTTCCATGCACAAGCTGCTATCTCAGATAAGAAATACATGATTTCACTGGGGAGGTGGCAGTCAGGTCTCGGCAATGGCGCTGCACAGCGCTGGGACTCCCATACTCGTGCTTTCTTGTACCCACTTCTGCTTTCCCTCGTTTGTTGTTTTAAAGGAAGCCACCTCTCAAAGAAACCTAAAGGTTAGAGATTTGTTCCGACTGGAAACAATTTACCCACCCAGTCGTACGTACCGCAAACCCAGCGCCGAGAGAGAAAGCTAATTTCTTACCATTGCCTGCTAGACAGACTGCTCGTGCCCTTTATGGGTAAAAAGCCACATCCTCCTCCTCCCCCTGTGAATTCGGATGGAAGGAGAAGGGTCATGTCTATTAAACCCGTGGGTCTTTACACAGTTTTCGCAGCAAGAAGAGTAAGAAATGGCTCCAGGTGGGCTTGGGACACATCCTCTGCTTCCTGACACTTGCTAGCTTGTGGCGCAGCACGTAGGAGCTCTTGCTTGCTGCACTGCTGCGTGTTGTGATCTGGGCAGGGCACGGCCAGCTGTTAAAGGGGGCTGTAAAGCTCCCAGGAAAGTTCCCGCAGATCAAAGTACGTGGCTGGCTGAATACTCTTAGCCCTCGAAGACTGCCTTGTGAGCTCACCTCCCACGTCTATAAAGGCCACACAGCGCCTTTCCACTCCAGCCAGCAGCAGCCCTCGAAAGGCTCCTCCTTCACAAACAGCTGCAAACTGAACTCGGTTTTCATCGCCAGGTCGGTGTCTCTGAGAGCAAGAGGATGTGCACGACTTCCGCATCCACACGGTCCTGCTTGCAGTCGAACACGAGGGTTTTAGCAGGAGTCCGACTTCGGTCCTCACAAGAACTAGCTGCAAAGCCTCCCGCAGAGTCCCTGCCCACCCCAGAAACAAATGCAGTTCTTAGAAACTGTATACACACACACACACACACACACACACACACACACACCCACACACCCCCTCCATTTTCCTTCACTGACTTTCCCTAACAGCCCATTTCTGGCAGAGGATTATTTCCCCTGATCCAGGCAGTCAGCGAGCCGAACACAACTTGGCAGGGACGAAGGGAGGAGCTTGGCTGAGCGGCCCAGCAATTGCTTTACAAAAGTGCCTTCGTTTTCCGGGCCGAGTCCCACTGCTCCACGCTCCGGGTCGCAGACACCGAGCAAGCGCGGCCCGTGCGGGAACGGACTGCAAGCCTCGCTACCAGACGCTCCCTGCAACTTCCGGGGCGGTTGCTTTCAGAAGAGACGCTTAAAAAAAATGCCGTTAAAACTTCCAAAACAGCAAAATAAAACCTCCTAAAAAGTCCAAATCCCAGCACTGCCTTAAATTATCTGGCTGCGGACGCCTGCGAGGTGGACGCGGACGAGCACCCGGCTGGGGCTACACGCGGGCTCACCCGCAGCCCACACCTGCCGCTCCCTTCCGAATGGCGACGAACGAGCACAGCTCGCTCACGGCGAGGAGGTTTGCCCCGGCAGAAGAGGTCAGGCTGACTGAGGAGGGCTCATCAACAACAGTCCCACGTAAAGACTAAAACACTTCAATATGTAAGGCTGGGAGAGTCTTCCTCCAACTCCAGTACAGACCCTAGTGGGAGCAGTTGCACCAGGGCGCGGGGGAGGGATCGAAACGCACTCGAGAGCGCCAGGAGAGGACATCGATGCTAAAGGGTTTGGGAAAAGCCGGCGCCGAGACAGATCTCAGAACAAGAGCGACGGGGCAGGCTGTATAGCAAAGCTGAGCTGGCCCTGGGGTCCGACGGGTAAACGAGATGCTCCAGTAGAAAGCAATGTCCTCGCTCCCCTGTGTGGCCGTGCTCATATCATTGCACAGCTCAGTGCCTCAGTTTCCCCACCTGTCAGCAGAAACTGGAGATACCCCAAGTGCGCAGGCACAAATCGGGCGCGCTGGCCGAAGGCTCTGCATATGTGGAGCAGGATTGTGGGCGTGCAAGTTTGTGCTCCTCGGGGCAAACCACGGCTCACGCACCAGCAAGTCCCCAGGGTCTGCGCGCGACGGGGGAAGAGCCTGCAGCAAGTGGGGCAGCTGGACTCGGACACGACGGAGCTAAAAGAAAGGCTGTGCAGACCTCCCCTGCCAACCCAGCACACGGGGCTCCGCTCCCCTCGCTCATGGCTAGGTCTGGTTACAGCGGGAGGGCTGCTGAGTTTCCCAAGGGCTTCGTTTTCCCTCTTCTGCACCAGCGCCCAACCCTCTGTACCTGCCGGGCGCGGAGCCCAGCGGGAAACGCGGACCCAGGGCTGCAGCCTGGAGGCTGCAGGATTCAGTGCTGCGTTCTTGCTGAAGTGCGTCTGTCCCGCACCTACAAGCCCCAGGAGCAGAGCCGCCCATCAGGTTTCCTTCTGAGAGAGTCAAAACCAAGAGCTCGGGGCTGCACAGAGCCACGGCTGTAAAGGTCCCCAGGGGCTGGGCCAGGGATCACGTCCGCTCGGGACTCGGGATCAGGACCCTGCCCTGGGCAGGACGAAGCCCCGTTGCACCTGCTCCGGGTGCTGGAGCTGCTATTGCTTTCTCAATAGAACGGACACGAGGGATCCTTTAATACGGGGCCCTTCCCTGCTCCGACTCACAGCGCTGCGCTCCCCGCCCGGCCTGGGGTTTGCACCCGCGCAGCTGACATTGGACTCCGGTGCCTGCAGTCAGCAGAAGGCCTTTGAAGTGCAGGATGCTCCCAAGGTGGCGGACTCCCCGTCCCCACCCACTCGAGCTTATCCCCTGGCAGGGGAGAGCCTGCCGAGCTTGGTGCTAAGGTAGCACTGGCCTCCCTCCTCGAGACAATTCACCTGGTGCAAGGGGAGCCGTGAATCAGGGCCGCTGGCGGAGTCAGTGGGAAGAGGTGGCAGACACCAAGAGCCACCTGTGTTGCCGCACTTATTTTTCTGTGTGGGCTGCAGAGGCAAAGGGACGTCCCGCCGCCTCTGGGGATTGCCTCCAGAAAGGCCTTGCCAGCACGGACGGGCTGAGACTAGGCTCGAATAAAGACCGAGACAAATGGCGCACGTGTCCGCAGGTGCTGGGTCTCCAATGTACCAGACCCGCTGCCCCAGACCAGCCAGCTGGATCTTCAAGCCCAGCGGCCTCCCTTGAGATCCCTTTTGGCAGCCCACGCGCCGTTCCCTCTCTGCCCAGGGGTCCGAAGCAGCAAGGAGCAGTGGACAGGCCTGGCTCTACGCCCCTGCAGCTCTCAGGTGAGCTGGGGACCGTGCCAGGGCTGAGGGCGCGCTGGCACAGGGCAGCGCTGCCCGCCCGTGAGCACTGTGCTGAAACGGCCAGCGATGCGGGCAGGGACCCAGCAGGAAGAGCCCGGGGCCTGCGATGGGCCGCGGGGACAACTCACCTGCCTCCTGCCGCGGAGCCGGCTGCGCGTGCAGCCTCCCATCCCCGCCAGCCCAGCAGACGGGAAGGCTGGTTATATACCACGTCAGTGGAGGAAAACTGAAAGCAGCGGGTTAAGGGCCGAAGGCATGAGCCCCGTCCCAGAAACACCACGAACCAAAGTCCAAGGCACTCGCAATCAGGCACGGATGCTTTTCCCGTCAGAACAAACACGGGCTGCCGGGGGTTGTCCCATCTGTCCTGGGCGAGCAAGGTGGGGACTTAAGGACGGGCCTGCTCCCTCTCCTCACCTCGTCAGAGCCCCAACCCCTCCGCCAGTGAGAGGGGACAGCAGCGAGGTGGACGGGCATGGGGCACTCCACGAATGGCCTAGGAGCAGCTGACCCCAACGAGCCCTCCACGGCCATCCCTGCCCGAGCGCGCTGGGTTCAAACGGGTGACCAGCGTGTCCCACCGTCAGCGTCCGAGCTGTCCAGCTCCCCCGACGCCGCGTTTCTGGCCACCTGCCCTCGTCCGTCAGCCTAGTCTGACCGCTGCCGCCTTCAAACACAACCACGTAGGCAGGCACGATCCCCCCGGAGCTGGTCACGTGGGCGCATGAGTCACTCCGGTCCCTGGCTGGAAGGCAGGGCGCCTGCCTCAGCTCTCGGGACTCTGTCCATTAGGAAATCATCAGCTTGTCAAGGGGGATTACATGAAAGGACTCCGACGGCTCACGAGGAACTGACTACTTCCTACCACTGAGTCACTCCATAACCTCCGGTCGCGTCGGATTTGCACGCCACGAGCAGCAGCAGTTGCATCCCTCGGGGGCCGTCCGCTGGAAGGGGGCAGAGCACCGAGCGCGCTGAGCAGACAACCAGCAACTGGGAGATGCGCCTGCGATTTATGAGCACGGGCCAGCCCTCAGAGCGCCGACCGGGAGACAAATCCTGGCGCTCGGATCGGCTGATCCTTAGGGAGAGATGGTACAAGGCCACAACGTGGGCCCTGCCACCGTTCCCATACAGAGGGCAGGGCTGGCCGCGCCGCTGTATCCAGCCTGCATGGGTCTGATAGAGACCAGCCACCGTAGCCTCAGCAGCCACCACGCTGTGCAGACAGGACGTCCGAGAAGCGGCCAAGGGCCTTCTCTGAAGTGCCCACCATGTGCCGTGCAAACGACGGGGCGCTCCTGGAAGCATCGCGCTTCCTTCTCAAAAGCCTGCGGAGCGGGTTGCAAGTCCTGCTCCAGCCCCAGAGGTCCGTGCTCCTGCCCAGAGCACCCAACGCCGCGCACCCTGGGGCCGGCGCCGCGGGATCTCCTCTGTGACCGCTGTGGCCTCTCCTGCCAGCCAGCGCAGGAGCTGGCACCACCAGGGCTGGCTTGTCCAGCGGGGTTGAGTCTTAGCCCCCAGACAGACGGACAGGCTGGGAATGCAACGCATCCGCGGGCCAGAGCCTGCTTCCATGAGTCCTGCTGAGGTAGCAAAGCCCTTGCAAAAGGGGAAGCATTTTCCTCCCTTCTGTTTTTGTCTTAACAATGACCAACATTAGCATCCTGCCGAAAAGAAAGCAGAGGCCCCAGGGGACGCGGGCTCCAGCTCCGAGAGCCTGCGTGCGCTGCCTTAGCCCTCACCTCGCCTCTCCCCATTTGCTCAGAAAAGACGTGTGTGCATCACATCACCCAAAGGCCTGCCAGGAAAGGGACCGGGCTTGGCTTTCACTCTGCTTCCAAACCACGTTGTCTAGACCGAGCCAAAGAAAAAGAGAGGCGTCTCGATGCCCAAGAGTCCAGGCAGCCCCATCCTAGCCATACCAGCCATTCCCGGAGCTGCTGCCAGGCCCCGTGGAGACAAGGCCACGTCCGGCTTCACAGGGAGCCGAACAGAGATTTGCTCCTGGGCTGCCCTGCTCCCCTTTCCATTCTGCTTCGAGCTCCCGGTCTGGGCAAGCTGCACCCCACCCTCGACCAACCAAACCTGGAGACATCCTCATCCAGACCCGTGCAAAGCGGTGCTGGCGTTTATGGAGCCCAGCTGTCCCGACCTGACGTTCAAGAGAAACGCAGGGTGAACGCGCTGCCGGGAATCGAGCGGGGCGTGGGAAGGTTCAGACAGCCCTTGCGGCGCAGGAGACCTGCGCTCGTTCAGAGACGGGAAAAAATGAGCAGACATGCTGGGCTCAAAGATCACGGCCCAACGTACCACATCCCATTCCGGTCTCAGCTCTGGCACTGACTCGCTCCGTGACCCAGAATAGTCAACGAACCCTTCCCGTGCCTCAGTTTCCCCAGGCAGTACAAATACATCTAGCAACCCAGGCCCTTCTCACAGACGGGCCCTGGGAAGGAGCAAACCCTGGGAAGCCACCTCAAGGCTTGTGGACAGAGCGCGGCGGAGGATCACGACGGCCTCTCTCGAACGGCGCCTCGCGGTACCTCAAAGGAGAGCGACGCTTTCAGGTGCCTTTGACCGCGGAGCTGCGCGAGCGGCTTCGTCGTGGCTCGCGGCGCAGCGAGATCCAGACCGAGCCGCCTGAAAGCCAGCTTAGCTGCGCACCATACAGACGTCCTCCATGTCATTGAATCAGTCTCAGCGGGCTCGGCAGTGTGCTGCGCGCTGCATTTCTGACTCCGGGGCTCTTTCATCTCGGCTGCGTTTTTTCTCTGCTCCCCTCACTCCCTGACAGTTTCAAGATTTTTGGCATCATAACTGCAGCCCGGCTTGTCAAGCTAAACATCAACAGAGACTTTAGCTGTACGTGGGAAAGGAGGGGAGAGATAAAAATAGCTATTAACTCTGCTTTTAGAATATTAAACACACAAATGGTTTTGCTCCGGCAAAGAGAAGGGGCCCGAGACTCTACTTCACCCTGTGGCAACACCGGCATCTTCAGCGGCTCCGCTCGACTGGGGCTAGATCCGCCCAGGGCACGGCCCTACCTCCTGCGAGCAAGTCCATGCTCCAGCGGGGCCGGGTGACTTCAGGACCGGACCGGTGCAACATCAGCTGCCTGTATCCTGCTGTCTGGCAATCCCCCAAACTGTAATGCAGCAACACGGTTTGGTCTCATCTAACTCCACAGAAACCGTTTCCCAGCGCGCATCCCGGCCGCTAGCATCGCAACAGCAAGTATGGAAACGTCTGGGAACACTGGACGCTCTGTTTCGGGGACAGCGGGCACGCCAAGGCGGGGAGGACAGGAATGTGACCTCGCTGGACCCCAGCGTGGAGCAGAAACAGGCTACCACCAGCAAACCATTAAACCTACATGGAAAAGGACCCCAAGCACTGCAAGAACACAACTGTAAGCTGCACGGTCGGCACACATCATTGCAATCTTTCCCCCATGCTTGGAAGAAACCTTGCAGAGCACCAGAGGAAGAGCGCATGGTGAATCCCAGCAAGCGGTTGTTTTATTGCCCTGAAACACTTCTCCAGCCTCGGAGAAGACTTAGAGGAAAGAAGACAAAGAGCGCGATCCCCTACGGCGACCTCGCTGGGTGCGGGAGCAACCTCAGCTCTGACCGAGCGATACCTGCGGGAAGTTTTCGAGGGATTAAGCAGGGGAAAAAACCATGAAAAAGGAGACATTGGTTTAAAAGGGAGAGGGAACGCGACCCTACCCATTTAGTCACTGCCTCTCTGCAGAGGTTTCTTTTACACCATTTGGTATTTGCTGTCACACATTAGGAGCCTTTCGATATTCCCGTCGACCATAAACTATTCCCTTTGAATAAGCGAAGCGCTGACCGCGGCTTGGGAGGAAAGACGCAGCTAATTCCTGCCCCCGATGCGCAGCGGGGCTAGGAGAGTCGCCGTTCACGTCTCGCTTGCTATGGACAAACATGCGGCACGAACTCATTTCAGTACTGACGATCGGACGGGCGAGACGAAAACCTCGTACCCAGCCCCGAACCAGGAGCACGGCACACGGCCGTACTCGTGGCGATGTCAGCGATCGCTCGCCACCGCCCCAGGAACAGTCCCCGTTGCTCCATCTGGTCTACGATCAAGCAGCAAATTTAAACCCGCTGCAGCAGGGTTTAAACCAGACCAGAGATGAAGCCGTAAGCGCCTCCAGCGGGACACATCCGTCAGGCAGAACGGTGCCTTTCACCCGCCTCGTCTACTCGCTGCAACTCTAACGAGTTTGGAAAAAAAAAAAGAAAAGAGCTGATGAAGGGATCAGCAGAATCATTTCTGACAAGTTTCCCTCGGTCTGAACACAGCAGTCATCCAGACGCTCCCTCCGACGCTTTAAGCGCGCGTCGGGATACAACACCCGCGCCGCGTAGGAACAGTCTAACAGCAACAAGCAAATTAGGGAGGCAGTGGTTGAATGACTTTCCAGGACGTGAGCGGATTCACCTGGGCGGCAGCAGCAAAGCTATTCCTAGCGAGGTGCTCGCACCACCTCCGCACGACGCACAACACCTGGAGCAGAGGCACCGATGCCCGGCGGGGAGGGGGACGTTTGACACCTGGGATGTGTGTTGCACGCGTGGGGCTGGCGAGCCCACAACGAAACGCTGGCAGCCTTGGCTTGGGGTTGGATATTCGTGCCCTGTCTACGGCTAAAAGGGAACAGCGCTGCAAGTTGAGCCGCGGCATTGACGCTGCCCGAACGGTGCCTTGTGTCTACACAACAGCGCTCCACCTTTTCTCACGGGCATTACGGGTGCTGATCAGGTTTGATACCTAGACACAGATCTCTGGCTCATTGCAAGTTAGCCGCGTCTTCTGATTGCAGAGGGGTGTTTACACACCTGCTCCACACCACGGCTTGCTCGCCTTGGCAGGTCCCCGCTGCTTCCAGTCATCGTGTGTCGGGATCCGTGGAAGAGGCACCGCCGTGTCCCAGACCATGCTGGGCTTGCAGGAAATCCCCTGGACAAGCAAAAAGCTGCCTACCCAATGTCCCCGTCGATGTTCCCCAGGGTTTCCTTGCACGTGCTTTCTCTGCCGGGCCAGGTGGCCTACGATGGGACGCAAGGTCTCAAACATGCACGGTCGGTACCACACCTCTAGCCAAGGAGGCCCGGGCAGAGCAGCCACCGGAGGCCCGCTCGGGTAGCCGGCAGGTGGAAGTGCTGCAAAACCCTTCCGGATCCCCCATCCCCACTCCCAGTCTCAGCTGGTCCAGGCAGGAGGAAAGCTCTCCAAAAGGAGCATGGCATTGCCATCAGCCCCGCGGCGCTGCTTTCCACTCAGACGTTCACGCCAATTAACACATGCAGGTTCCCCACTGCACGTGCAAGTGCAAAGTCCTTCGTTGCTCTCCACCTCGCCCCGAGGCCGAGGGACAAGAGCCGCCAAGGTTTCCCACCCCGGGCTGTGCATACCAGCAGGTCGGGGAGGGAAAGCCATCTTCGGCCGGACATTTGCACTGCTGCATCAGGAAAGAGGAGACTTCCAAGACAGGAATCCATTCGAAGCCCCGTCTCTGAGCTCCCTCATCGGGTCCTAGATTACGATTCAGCGGGAGGGAGGGAGGGAGGGAGCAGGGAGCCTGCCCTTCAATTTCTCAACAGTTGCTTAACTTAAATCCTTCATTCTGAAGATAAGCACTAAATCAAGCTCGAGGAAAGAAAAACTCATTTAATCAGAGGGAGCCAAGTTCAGAGTGCGCCCAGGGTCGGTATTATTGCTAACTTTCACTTTGGAGGTAGAGCATTTAAGCATAATCCGTGCCTGCTGCAGAATGCCAACAAGCTGGTGTCTAGCGCTGCATGGATATTTTCCAGCAATAACTGGATTTTAAGCTCTGCTTTCTCTTCACTCTTTTTTTTTAAGCCTAATATTGTCGCTGCAATACAAGGGAGGGCCAAGCAGAGCGTGCGGGTTTAGACGGGGCCGCACCACACAGCAGGTCCAAAGCTTTGGAGCGACAGAAGGCCGCCCCGTGCTGTCCACCCAGCTCGGCTCAGGCCGGGGGAGGCTTTTGGAGCTGAGTGCGGATTATGCGGGGTGTGCTACTAGTGCAAGCACGGGCAGCGAAGCAGACAGCAGCCCACTGGGATCGTGTCTCAATGCTTTGGTCGAAGGCACCTCCATTTGCACGGGCATACCCTCCAACAAAAACGTAGAGAGGTCCCAGCAGAAGGCGAAGGCCGAATGACAGTCCCAGGGCAACGCTTTCACTTTCCCCGTCTTATTCATTGTTGAAGGTAGAGAACTATGGATCCGGCGCCCATCCCAGTGAATCAACTTCACTATTGTCTTCAGCAAGTACAGGATCAAGATGGCAGCAGCCCCGAGAAAGGTGTGAAATTCTTCCTTACCTGCGAAGCCATCAAAGACGTTCTCAGACAGGGTTTCCAGGTCGCCACGAATACACCGCGGCGCGGGGTACGAGGGTAAAGGCCCAGGGACGGGGCCTTCTCCTTCGCTCTGCCACTGACTCACGGGGTGACTCAAAAGCCAGTTGTTTCACTTCTTGGTGTCTTGCTTTCCTCATCATAAAATATTTACATAACTCTCCACGGTGTTGAGAGGCTAAACTAATTGAAGCTAACGAGCGCTACAGAAGTGCGGGGTGTTTATTACAAAACCGCCAGCGCCCATGGGAAATGGCTTTTGTGAGGCAATTTTTCATTCCTGGATGTGAATCACCTCCACCGGTGCTTTTATCACTAGCACCAACCTTCACTGTATTGTCTGCACAGACAGAAGCAGAAAGCACCAGGGTGCACACACATCCCAAAGTATAACCAACACCTGTAAGGATCAATAGGAGTGATGAGAAAGAAACCAGTGATAGAAACAGGGACCAGACCTTTGCAAACTCCTTTCACTCGCCAGGCAGACACTCCCGTCCAAATAATAATAAATATAAGGCGGAACCAGCACAAACTTGCCCCCCGGCATCTGGCAGAGCTGGTGGGTTTGCAGGTCAGGTCCTGTGCACAGTATCTGGTTTCCCCTCTGGGTTCGGGGCACTTCCACACACCTGCAGACAATCAAGAGTTTCCGGCCACGCAATCTCAGCTGCTGAGGACCTTTGTCAGCAAAAGCAAGTAGCAGGGCACACTGGGGCCAAAGTCAGCATTGCACTGGAGCTCCAGTGCGCCCAGCTACTTGCTTTCTCTGACCCCAGCCTGGGAACCAAACTTGTTTTGTGAACCAGAGGGAAACTCTCTCCCCAGCCCACCTGCACAGAGGGGCATTCAGCTGGCGGCGAGGCAAGACCGCAAAGGAAATGCTACTGGAAGTGCTCGGCGGGGAGGCACGGGGTGCTCCAGAAAGGGAGAGGCGATGCAGGCTCAAGAACAAAAGGGTCTCCACTGGCCAGGAATAAATGCGGGCTGGCGCAGGAGAAGGTTTCTATCCAGCCAGGCCCATACGCAGCTTTCGAGGCGGTGTTAAAACAAAGCCCGATAAATCCAAGAACGGGATTACAGGCCACGGTCTGCTGCGCTCGCGGGAGGCTGGACTCAAGGACCCAGGGCGTTCCTGCCAGCCCCGCGGACAAGCGGCCCAACAGCTGCTGCGGACCCTCCTGGGAGAGGGCCGGCACACGGGGAGTCCCCGGCAGGTGCGGACAACACGGCCGGTTCTCCGACGCGCTCCGGATGGACGGGCCGAGCTGGAGACGTCCAACAGCCTGGTAGCGGCTACTGCTGGCCGCCACGACGGTTCAGTACAGAAAGTCAGGACAACCTCCGAGGATGCTCCCCTGCGGCCTGGCCTGAACCAGCCCCACCAAAACCCCACGCAGAGATGACGTGAACCCATCTTTGCACCACTGCCCGAGTCCCGGCACCACGAATCGGCCCTGACCTGGGCTGGACCTGACACCCACGCGGCAAAGCCGGCGTTTAGTCCCGTCATCCCGGCACCAAGTATCTCGTTTCAATTTAATTTCACAGTTGTAATGGATTTTTCAAAAATATTCAAGAACATATTTACTTTCCAACATCTTATTTCCTTTCACATTTGAAAAAACTTTCTATCTAATCCCCCAAGTCATCCTGCAGTCTGAATAATTTCAGGTTTTTAATCAATAGCTGTCAGACTTGTCAAATTACTTTAGGGACCACAAAGCAATTTTTAAACATTCATAAACCCTCATAGAACAGTTAAGTGCACTGAATTTTAAAAGAAAGAGGAACTGAATAACACTGATCAAATAGGATTATATTCTGGCAAATTATAAATTAGTTTTTTATGAATCATCTCACAGCTACTTATCTAGTGCCAGGCTTTCGCTGCCTGTAGGAAAGAGAGCTGCGCGTTCACCTTTCGAGAAAGAAGCCCTTTTTTCTTACGCTCTCAGGCACCTCCGTGGGAGCAGGGTGCAGCCAACTTTTTCTGCTGTCCTTCAAGAAACAACATCGTTAGCTACTTCGGGGCTCTCCGAGGCTACCGGCGCTGCGCTACAAGCCCTTCCTGGTAAACCGCGTCGGCGCAGCAAGGCGGATGGGGGCTTTCCTGGAGCCGTCCGGTCCCTGCTTGTGCACATTGCAGCTTCATGGCAAAAATCACATTACACTTTTTGTTTCTGGT
>JAGPOW010003310.1:23393505-23453411 GCA_030014935.1 Caiman crocodilus | reverse complement strand
TCCATGCCAAGAGGAGCTAAAACCTGATGTTTCCAGAGACGCTTGCAAAAAAGACAAGGGAAAATATCATTGCTGACCCTTCCCACTAGGCACGTTGAACCCTCAGTCCTTTTAATTTCCTTTCCGTTCATATTCCACCAGCCTGGACTGCTCACCCAGAGATACTTCTCGCTTCCCCCCTCTTTCTCCTCTGCTTTACATCCAGCCACAGTGCATTTTTGCTCCGAGCTGGGCGACGAAAATTCATGTTGATGTTGCACTATGATTTAGGAGTCTCTCCTCCCCTTCCCAGCATGGGTAATTCTATTAGCATTAATAGGAGTGCAGTGGCAGACATGCATGAAGGGGAGAGGGGCCACTCCTCTGAGACCAGCACGCAGGAATCGTCACAGAGCAACCCCGGGACTCCCCCCGTGTTGCCGTGTCTAGGTCTGCAGCCGCCGCGCAGCTCAAGGACTTCCCTTGTTTGCCTACTTACGACGCGGGCATGTCATTCTTTCTCATGCTGGTGAAAAAACAGGGAGGTGGCGCCCAGATAAATCAACTTGACTCTGCGGCTTTGCGTAGACAGAACAGGACCGCCGGCAACTTTTTGTTCCGTGGCACCATCAAGAAAGCAGGGAGGCAGGGCCCCTCCTCCTCCTCTTGAGGTCGCAAGGGACAGAAGTTGCACATAAACTGATTAAAGTAATCAGAAACTGGTATAAACCTGTAAGAGAACAGAAGTTCACTGCACATAAGCCGGTTTCAAAATGGCTGAAACTGGTTTAAGATAAGCCTGGTTGAATGTAGCATCAGAATTAACTGATTTGGATCAAACTGGTTTATGAAACTTCTGTCCCAGACCCCTTCCTGGTTTAAGTTAAATCAGAGTCCCTCAGCATCCCAGCATGCTTTGCAGCCCTGGGCTGGGCTGTGCTGTCTGCTCTAGCAGAGAAGCGTGGTGAGGGAGGGGAAGCAGGGACTACCCCTCAAGGCAAACCCTGGCTGGGGGCCGGGGCCAGGGAGGGGGCTTAAACCCCCTTTTCCGGCTAATCCCCCAATCCCCAGTACAGCGCTGCCCTGCCCTGCTGAACTTACTGACACTTACTGCTGGCTGCGACCGTGGGCTACAAATCCCAGAGCCACCTGGAGGCGGGAAGAGGAGGTGATGAACAACCCTGCAGAGTCCTGCTACTGTGATTCTGGACCACATATCCCAGAGACCTCAGGGGCAACAGGAAGAGGAAGTGGATAAACACCCTATGCTGGCTATGTGCCAGAGAAGCATGCTCTAGCGCCCCCCAGCTTCCAGCCTAAGCCACTGCAGGCATGTGACTGCATTTCCTGAATCCAAAATGACTGTGTCCAGGTGTTTCTCCATTTAATCTCTGCAGTTCAGACTACCCTGCAAAGACTGAATCGATTCAGCCTCGGGCTTTTTGACTGTCTGGACATAGCCCTGAGGTGCGACCCAGGCCCTGCCCTCATGTTCACTTCCCAGGCCCGCATTGTGTTCACGTGCCGGACAGGAAGAGGCAGTCAAAAGGTGCCGTGAGTCAGTAGGAAGCAGCGGTCTGGGGCTCCATCTAGGATGAATAAAAACACAGCAACAACAACAACAACCTCCCAGCATGCGGCCCGCCAGAAAACAAAGGACATTTATCTATATATAGACATGCTTTAGCAATGGCTAGCACCATCTGTTAAGGGGAGGGGAGACGGGGAATTAAAAGGGTATTCTTGTATCTGCCCAAAATAGGGAACGAGGGGATAAGCCTCCTGCAGCGAGAGGGGGAGAGCAGGGTACCGGGCCTCCGAGCGCCGAAGCACTGTCTCTTGCTCAGGGCTGTTGCCAAGTCATGAAAGCAGCAGAGCGGGAGCCGGGCGTCCTTGGTCCTGTCGGCACTCATTAGGCATCACGCAAAATCCTTGCGCTTACGTTACAGGGCAGTCGTGAACCTGAGCTGGCTGATGTCTGGAAAACTCTCTGGGATCCCTTATGGAAAGCTGCTACAGCGAGACAGCGCTGTAGCTTTCCCCTTCCATTACCTGCCTTTGTATTGCCTCTGCATGCATATATACATACCCACGTATGTGTGTGTGCACATTATAATGTATATGCAATAAGTAACATAACACGCATCTGCAGCCGACAGATACACCCCACACGCGCGCAGGGCCCAGCCTCGTCTCTAGCAGGGGCACAAGCGCCTGCGAAGAAGGAGGATGCCAGCTGCGTTGGCAACTCCAGCGTCTTTAAAGGGGCTTCGAATATTAGTCAGCTTAACCAGAGCTCGGCTGAAGTAGGGCCCCTTTAAACAAGCTGGATGCTCTAAAAAACTTGAATCACAGTGAAGTATTTGTGTGACCCACAAGATGCACGCAAACAGCCGTGCAATGCACACAGACGTGTGCGCATGCGTGTGCACCTGCACAGAAGCACAGACTAAATCTCATCCTTCTCGTGACAGATGCAGCACTTGACCTCGGGGACTTTGCTGTTTCTTTTCTTGCTGCCCCTGCAATTAAACGGCACTAAAGGCTACTCCAGAAAGAGAAGACACGTCTGTCCTGGACACGCAGGGCTGGCACCAATTCACTAGGAGCGTGGGGACTGGCTGGTGGGTTGGGTTCTTCCTCCTCCACAAGGCAGTGTTGGTTTTATTTCACATACGTCACTGATGCGTGTGAGGTGTCTCACGCTCCAAACCTGCGCACACTCGTCACCTGTGCCAGACCCAAACTTGATGACTTACAAAAAAAAAAAGAAACCTTCCCTGCCAACTCCTCCACCCAGAGCAAACAAGGGCAATGCCCCACCGGTTAGCAGAGCCACGGGCTGCCGAACAAGCCTGCGGGAGGGAGAGACGCAGCCTTGCTGCGAGCTCGAGCGAGAGTTTCCTGATGCTTGGCATTCCTCCTAAAGCCACAGCTCCGGGAGTCACGCGACTTTCAAGCTCTCCACTTCCTTTGTTAACTCCCTAGCCCCCCTTGCTTGTGCAGAAAGGCGTGGAAACGTGACCCTTTGGGGCTGCAGAGCCCCAGTGCAAACAGGAGGAGCACAAGGTTTCCTATTTCTTATCATTTCTTCCCCGTCACTCCAATCAAGGGATTTTGGAAGGGACACACATGAGGTCTGAACACCTGGGGCTCACCCCATTGGGACCCTGCTTAGACTGCACCCGCCCTGGGGCAAGGGCTGCAACTCAAGGTGGGGGGGAGGCAGCTGACAAGCCCGGGGGCATCAATGCTGCTGGAAGCCCCCGGCTGACCATGCAAGCCCCCGAGGAGCAGACGCGTTTCCCTGGGGCGAACAATCCCTCTCATTTCGGCGAGCAGATAACGACGGAGACACGGTCACTGGGACTCAAAGGTCTCGTTGTCGGACCGGCCTGTTTTTATTTTGCTGAACAACACGGTTCCCCACTGCGAGGTAACCAGAAAGCGCCCAGTCAGCACTGGCAATCCGTGATTAATATGTCGCAAGCCGCTTTGCTCTCCGCGCATGACAAAGCTCATCAATTCTCATTTTTGGGGATGCCACTCTGGCCAAGGGCGCAGGCTGGCAAGGGGCTGGCACGTGCGGCAGGCATCCTGGGCTGCAACCTGAGGATGCTCGCTGACGTGTGCAGAAGCCCAGGCCTTGCCGCCATCTGCCTGGGGTTAACCCCAATTTCCTGAGGTGGCCTCACTAACTAACTCACTGCCTCGAGGATGCATGCACACGCACACACTCAGGAGATACTCACTACTTACTCTGTGCAGCAGCTCACCGTGCACAAACAGCTGCAAGCTGGGACTTAGCAAAAAGGCCCCTCTTCAGCCTCATTACGAAAAAGCTGCCTTGAGGTGTTATTTGGAACGTGGTTAATTAACTCTCCAGCTCCTCAGGGAGCTCCCGGATGAAACGGAGCCTGCACCAACACTGACCCGACAAGCTGTGGGAAGGCCAGCTTGGTAATGCTCTGCAGGAAGCAAGCCCGCCTCTGAAGGATGCGGAGGGGAAGTGTCCGCTCCCAGAGCCACGGAGAGGGGAAAGCGCCAAGGTCTGGGGACTCCTCAAAGAGCGGTCCAGCTGTTGCCACAATGCTGGGGGTACTGCCTAATGCAAGGCTTTGCCACAGATTCATCACACGACCCTGGGCAAGTCACTTAACCTGGAACGAAGCAATCGCGGGCTGTGATCTGGGCCTAGCGAAGAGCGGTCTCCAGCCACGGATACACCTCGACACGAGAGCAGGTAGCACCAGTGATGCACCGCCCAGCACTTCTCCCTGTACGTCAGTACTGAGCTCCCAGCCCAGGGCGTTAATGGAGAAGCTGCTGCTGAAATACAACCGTGGTCCATGAGTGCTCATAGACCGCCAAATCCTACTTTGCTAGGAGCTGGAGCTGCTAGCCTGGCTCTCCTGACCAGCATCCACCTTAGCTTCGGCTTTTGGCTTTTTCAAATTCCCTCTACAGCCTTGATGAGAGCAGACTTCCCCTTGGCTTTGCATCTTTAACTGAGCGCTGAGTGAAGCCAGCCCTCTGCCCGAAGGGGCTCCTTCATCCTTGCCAGTGGCGAGCGCCGAAACAGAAGATGCCTGGTTCCCAGCAACATCCAAGAGTGCATCCCTGCCTCTTCCTGCGCGACGCCAGCTGGGGGAAAAGCCTGCGTGATGCATGTACACACACCACGACTAAGTGGCTGGGGCTCGATGCATTGTCCATAACAGAAGGCCCTGTTTCCTTCCCACGTCTGTGCCATCATTCAAGCCTGTACATCATATCCTGGCACGGACACCAGCTCGCCACTTTGCAGCCGATCAAGGGGCAGAGATGCCAACACTTCCAGCCGCCTGTGCTTTAGAAGGGAGGAGTTTGCAAGATGCATCCCAGCTTCTTGCTGGCAACATCCAAAGTGAATGGCCAGAGACTCCCTAAAAACGTGGCTCTCTGCCCACCGTTTTCAGGAATCCTCGTTCCCCTCTTCTTCCTCCCTTAGGGACCAAGCCGCTGGCCACGGGCCCAGACTCACTTCAGCTGGTGAACCCGCTGCTCACTGCTTGTCTGACAAGAGTGAGGTCTCCTGCGCAAGCGGCACTACGGACTTTCATTTTACCTTGAAAAACTAACAGAGAGCGAATTAAACTCTCTTCACCTGCCCAAGCCCAGTGCTGAGAGCCCACCAAAACAGGCTGCGCGGTGCCAAGATTTAACAGCACTCCCGTCCATCCTTTGCATCAACGGATCTCAAAAAGCCGGACAGGCATTCATGTCTTCAGCTTCCCCAAATCCCCGTGAGCTGTGCAAGGGGGGAATCACTGCATCGAGTACTGCGACACCGCAGCACACGGCGGCACCTCGACGGGGCGCAGCAATGCTGCGCACCTGCCTGAAGCAGGCAGCAAAGGATCCTGGCAACTTATGGGAGGGAGTGGATGTCCCCGAGAGGTCACCGACACGCCCCATGCTGCACAAACACTTGGGAAAAGAGTTCAGGGCAGGCCCGTTAACACGCAAAAGGGACACACCGCTCGCATTCTTTTGCTGGAGCCGCTTGATCATTCTGGTTTCAAAATCTTTGCCATCGATCTCTTGGCTGCAGCCCAGCTGCTGGGCGTCCTGTTTGCTGGCTGGGAGCGGAGCGCACGCACGCTTCCCATCCGGGAGCGCTCCACCTGCGCTTGCCAGGAGCGCACCTGCCTGCAGGGAGCACCCCTGACCCAGCGCTCCCCGTCTCGACCCGCGGCCTGACTCACCGCCACTGGAACAATGCTGCTCGCGCCAGCTCGTGTCCAGGAAAGGGCTCTGCTCTGCACCTCCAGAGCGGTTCTGCTGACTAAGCCCCTGCTCATTTCCTTCTCCGGTGCAGAAAGCCTGGAAACCAGCCTGGATCCCGCTGAGCCCCGTTCAGCTTGGCTCTCCAAGGAGACCCGTGATAGGGACGATAAGCGCCTTATGGAAACGTAAGCCTGTGTTACTCCTATCGCCCACCACCATGCTCTCCGGATGCCTGGTCACCTGCTGCACAGGGATTTCCGTGCCAGTCTGGTCCGAAGGGCGTCCCACGAGTCGTCTCCGAGTGCCGGAGGGGAACGTGCCCCATGCCCTGGGGAGAGCTGCAGCACAGAGCACCCGTCGCGGCGGACCCGCTGGGTGGTGCACGCGTCCTGTTGCTTTTCAGCTGGGGGCTCTCGGTCTAGCTTGGGAAGGACCCGCGGCCGTTCAAGGGGAAGGGGCAAAGGGAAGGATCAGGGAGCACGTGTGGCGCAGAGCCACCCCAAAGCCAAAACCCTTTTGCAGCACAAACCTGGGGCCCAGGTTTTCGCTCACCCTCCCCCAGATCTGGTATCTGGAGGTGCTGAGCACCCCCCATCCCTGCACGGTCAGCGCCTGCGCCTTTCAAACAGGTGTGGGGTATCGAGAGCTCAGGCACCCCCACAATGGTGGCCGATTCGGGAAACGCGGGCATCCCTCCCCCCCGGCCGAGGCAGGAGCAGCTCTTTGGAACAAGCTCTGCAGCCCAGTGGGCGACTGCATCTTAGACGATTAAATCCATCATCAAAATTACAGATGCCTGAAACGGTGGAAGTCTAAGCCTGCCGCGGACGAGGGCGGTGCCGTGCGATACCCTGCAGAGCCGAGGGGAGCGTTTTGAATAAGAAAAGGTGTTATTCCTGTCACTTTAACAGCAGCCGAGAGCTCACAACATCGCCGCGCGCTTCCTCTCCCCGCACACGGTCTTCCCAGTCTCTGCAATACGCAGCCTAGGGCCACGCCATCCGAGGAAGGAAGCTGTTAGGATGAAAAATAAGGGAAAAAACCACCGGGTGCTTGCACACGCACGCAGCGGCTCGGGCCTGCTGGGGAAGGAACAGAGTCGAGCGCGCACGGCTCCCGGGAGCACGCAGGGAGCTCACCGTTTTCCTGGAGAGCGCCGAAATCCCCTTTGTTTACCACGCCGCTTGTGCACCCGCTGCACAAGTGTCTCCTCCTTTTAACACTGTCAACTAATGAGGCCACCCGAGGCAGCGAGCGCGGCCCCTTAGGAGTCTGTCTGGGTTGTTTTGTAAAGGCTGAGCGCGGAGACGAGCGCTGAGGTCATTCCCGGGGACGGCAAATACTAATTGCTACAAGCTGGCTTGTGCCCGGGGCCCGCGCGAGCCGGGTCCCCCGCGGGGGGCGCTCAGCACAACGGCACCGTGCTCCCATCCTGCCGCGGGCGCTGGCCACGCTCTCTCGGGGCCCGGCCCCAGCCCAGGCTGTCCACACCGGCCACGGGGAAGCGCCGAACCGCCCATGGCCGAGAAGCAAAAGGCAGCGAGCGGAGTCAAACCAATTTGCCTCTGAACATTAACGTGACTATTAATTACCACTCGCCCGGCAACAACGAAGGGTTGGAAATGCCAGGCTGCGATTTAATGTGAACAAATTCAAGTACAGCCGTGACCTTCCCCTCCGCCTCACGCCTGCTGCTTCCCTCGCCGCCCCCTCCCCGAGCCTCGTCCTCGGCCCCCACGGGCTCACCTCGCAGGAGGCAGTGCCAGCATCCCCACACGAGGCGCGATGCTCAGGCCACGTCTCAGGCCGGGCCCCACGTCCCACCGGCTCCCACGAGGGGCTCGACTCGAGGTCGGGATTTGCTGCTTTTAATCTCTCAGCTGCACAGATCATGCGAAACCCCGCAATCCTCACACCTCCGTGAGACTTGGCTACTTCTGGCAAAGAGCAAACGCCGCAAAGGCGAAGACGGTCCAGCCACGCATCGCTCTGCAAGCGGCCTTTGCCGTGGCGCCGCGTTTCTCAACTCCCCTATTTTGGCTCTAAATTTAGTGACAGTCGGTGCAAACCCCAATGCGAAGAAAAACTTTCACTGTTTTTATTTTAATGATGCAGACCCCGGGTTTTGCAGTTTGCTTTTTCAGTCTTCACCTTCCTGCAGTGCTGGGAGCACAGCAAGGGGGACGGGAGAGATACGGGACGGGACGGGGTGCCAGGGGAGGGGAGCCTTCTCACTGGGAACGAAAGGGGGAAAGGAAACCAACTGCGCGAATGGCGACGGATAAACCTGGCCTGAAAAACCCCGGAGGCACCCACAACGCTAGGGAAGGGCAGGAGGAGGTTTGCCTCGATGGCCTTCCTTCAAAGTCCGAAATTATGGACAGCTGCCATGAGCGTACCCACCCACAAAACCCCAGCGTGCACGCAAGTCCTCCGCCCCTTCCACCGTCTCGGGAATTGTCCGCCTCGTCTGAACTCTCCAAATTGTGTTCAGAGCATTTTGCTCGCTCAGCCCAAGTCTCCCTCTGTATATGTGCATGTGCGTACCATGTCCCCCCCGTATGTGTGCATGTGCGAACCATGTCCCTCTCTGTATATGTGCATACCATGTCTCCATCTGTAGATGCGTGTACCATGTCCCCCTCTGTATATGTGCATACCATGTCTCCCTCTGTAGATGCGTGTACCATGTCCCCCTCTGTATATGCGCGTACCGTGTCTCCCTCTGTATATGTGCGTGTGCATGTACATACACGCTGACAAATCCGTTCTCGTGCCTCTTTCCCTACAGGTTCGCGGGGAACACCATTCGAGCGAGTTGTTTTCACACGGTTGTTCCCCGTGCCCTCCCTCCCGGTGAACGTGTCTGGAGGAAGTGTCTTTCCTTGGCTGACGGCGGCTGGACGCGCAGCTGCCTCTGCCCCCACAGGCCGATTCCACAGGAAGCAGCACGAACATCTGCATCGTGGAAGTGGCTGCTCAACTCGGCCAAATCCCCACGCCGCCAAACCGAGCCTCCGCACTGCGGCCGTGGCAGGGGGCTGTAGCCACCGGCAGCTCGTCCAGGAACAAACAACCCCCAAAAACCCAAACCGTGAAGTCAAAAGACTCTAGAGAAATCGCTCGCTTTTCAAATCAAAAGCAAGGTCTGGAGGGTGCAGGGAATACCTGTGCTCTCCCGCTCCCTGCCTCCATAAGGAGCTCTAGGGCGGTGCTGGGAAGAGGAAAGCGAGAGGGCGCTTACCTCGCTGTCCTGGGGGTGGAAAAACCAGCGTGGGGTGGAGACGGGACCGCGGGCTCCCAGGACGCTCAGCTCCTCCGAGTCCAGCACGGTTCCATTTTCTCTGCGCGCAGAGCCCCGATGCCGCGCTCCCTGCGCTCTGCTCGCCTCCTGCGTTCCAACTCCAGCACTGCCCAACTTCCTCTGCAGCTGATAGCCGGATTATTAAAGTAAACTGACTGCTGCCCTTTGTGAAGGGAGGTGCGGGGAGAGCGAGGGAAGCCCAGATCCGTCCCTTCTTTTGTAATTCAAACCCTTTCTTCAGCTTCCCTGATTGGGAGGAGAGGCATCTGCTCCCAGCCTTTCCCCAGCTGCCGAGGCGCTCACGCAGGTACTGGCTCTGGTCCAGACTGGAGGAACCACAGTGCAAATCAAATTTACGTGACAAAGCAGCTCAGCTCTAATTAAACGTAATCTAGCCTGCTTTTGTATCGTCTATAATTAGAGCGGTACAGCAAACACACGGGGAAAGGAGCGGGGGGACCTGCCCATGGCTCTGCGGGCAGGCACGTGTAGGCGTGCTAGGCTCTGCACGTCTCCCAGGAGCTAAAGACTTCCATTAGACCATTAGATAATAGACGGCTGCCCATTTCCAACGTGGAAATCTCCATCACTGCCCAAGATAATTGACTGATCAACAGCAATAACAAGGGATTTGATTGCTCTTGGGGGAAGGCGGCGTCAGCTCATGTTTCCAAACTCTCCATGAGAAGTGGGCGCTTGCCCCTGAAACCCATCTGCAAAGCGTCGAGACTCTTGCCCACGCGTTTGTGCGGGGATGGGCAGGTGCATTTTCATCATGTCCCGACCACACTTAAATCTTTAAGAGCTGGCACCATACAAGTGCGGGGCCCACTTCCCGCTGCTTGTAATTCACCCTTTAATGACAGGAGGTGCCACCAGACCAGGTGCGGCGCGCTAACCGGACTGGCGTGCACCAGGGAAAGCCTCCCGATGGGAAGGAAGCACGGTCTTGTGGATACAGCACTGCTCTGGGGCTGCGGCTCAATGCTGGCTCTGGCACAGCTGGCTGGTACGGCCATGGTCACGTCTCTTCACCTCGCCGTGCTTCTGCACAAGGGTTAATGATATCGCCCGTGTCTGCGCGTGGTCTGTCTCATCCGCTAGGACTGTGCAGCGCTCGGGATGGGGACAGTCTCTGACGGCGCGTTCCTATTTAATGGAGTGGATGAGAAGCCCGGTGCAGGAACTGCTTATACCCGAGGCTTGGGAACTGGAGAAAATACAAGAGCAGCTTGAAAGACCCTTTCCTCGTCCTGCCTTAGCTGCCGCTGCCCTGCCGTGGGGACACCCCACGTACATCTGCTACAGGGAGCCCCGGCGAGCTCTCGCGAAGGGCCTAAATTATTTCCCCTCTCCAGGAAAACCCCGTCGAAACCCAAACGTTTCCTACCAGCTCCACCCGGACTAGCAACGCGCCGTCAGCTCTAGCGTCAAGACAGAGTGCTCCTGTGCACCGCGGTTTAATTTCCTAATGCAGTCCAGTGGCCAGGCAGGCTGTCTCCGCTCAGAAGATTTTAATTCACTCCATCAATTCAGAAATTACAGCCAAGGACAAAAGTGGAAAAGGAAAATGGACTATCCTGCTCGAGTTCCCACCATCACAGAATCACAGACAAGGGGGGCTGGGGGTGGGGGGTCACATCCAGTCCAACCCTGCTCCAAGCAGGACCAGCCCCAGCTCCATCATCCCAGCCGAGGCTTTGTCTAGCTGGGATTTAAAAACCGCCAAGGATGGAGATCCCGCCACCGCTCTGGGTGACCTGTCCCTGTGCTTTGCTACCCTCCTCGGGAGAAAGTTTTTCCTAATATCCAACCTCAACTTCCCTTCCTGCAGCCTGAGCCCATTGCTCCTTGCTGGGAGCAGTCCAGCGCCATCCTCTCTGGACCCAATCCTTCCCTTCCCCCCGAAAAAGGCTGTCACACGTCTCATCTCAGGCATCTAAGACCACCCCTTTGGTGCTGACAGCCAGTTGCTGGCACGGCTAGCTTGTCTTGCACCTTCCACGCAAACTCGGAGGAGGAGGAAGCTGAGGCTTCCAACTAGGACACAACACATCCCGGCCCGGGGAGACTGCCGAGCCGCCTTCGCTTGGAGGATGGAGCTGGAAGGAGAAAGCAACCGAGGCGGCTCCCGTTACGGCACTGCACAGCGTCCCGACCGGGCGTCAGCAATACTTACTGGCGCAAGCCTCACCTCAACGAGGCAACTTCCTAACCCAGCACGTGACACTCGCGCAGCTCGCCTGCAAGACACGAGGGCGTGCGGGCCTTCGCCTCCAACTCGTGTTTAACCTGAGCTCAGCTGCTCTGGCACCAGAGCCCTGCCGTGTCCCGAGCTGATGGACAAGAAATAAAACCGTCTTTGTAGATGCTCACAATGAGGCAACAAGGGCACGAAAAGGTCAACTGAAAAGGAAACAACATTTCCGAGGATGCATTTGCAGAATAACAAATGAGGAGAAGCCAAGCGAGGCCTGCGAGCCGTGCACCAACCTCGCAGCTGTCGGGCTAGGGCCTGTTCTCGCTGAAGTCAATGGCAAAGCTCCCGCTGACTTCCGCTGAGCGCAGGATTAGGCCCTTTGTAAGCAGCTTGTTGCCGTTACCGTCGACTGGCACGGATCTGGAACGCTACCAACGGGGCATTTCGCTGTCGAGAAGGAAGTAACAATTTCCTATTAGCCTGAAGAGCAGGAAAATCTACTGGAGTCATGAAGAGCGCGTATAAATTATAATTATTTGACCCAGGTGCTGTGAACACAAACCATAGCTACAATTCCAAGCACAAGCACATGCAATTAGCATAATTTACGCTGTAAGTGCTAGGTGTTCGAGGCACGCCGACGCTTCGTCGCGATGCGACGGAATCGCACACAACGACACGCAAGCGGCCGTCAAACCGCCGGGGTCCAAACAGACGCCCCCCCCGTCCGTCCTCAAACGGGTGCCTGCTAAGCGAGGGGCTGCACCGACACAGAGAAGGAGATCAAATGGAAAGTGCCCAAGCCATTGGGTTTGGACTTCTTTTCATTCGCAGACCCCTAAAAAAAACTGAATGGAGGTGCGGAGCCCTTTGAATTGTAGGCGTGGGCATCTGCGTGCTTTTGATTGATCGTAGTCCTCTTTTGCAACCCCCTAAAAAAATTCTGAAGGGAGGTGCGGACCCCTTTGAACGACGGGGGTGGGTATCCGCATGCTGCTGACTGCTCTTGTCGTCATCTTTTTCAGGCCCCCAAAAACACTTCAAAAGGAGGCGCGGACCCCTTTGGATCGTAAGTGTGGGCATTCACGTACTTTTGGTTGGTCATAGTCGTCTTCTGCAGACCCCTTAGACAGTCTGCAAACCCCCGGGGCTGACCCCCGTCAACGTTTTGACTCCCCAGCGGTTTGAAGGCCCCTTGTATATAATTTTCTATGTGGTTTGTGCACTGGTCTAAGCCGCTGGGAGCTGGGGGTTACCAAATATAGCCCCTGGCATGAAAACATGCAGCCAGTCTAAGCCTTGCAGCAGCAACAACCAGCAAAGACGGTCTTCTCTTATTCCACCACAGTCCTTTCTGCTCCCAGCCTTGCACCTCTTACGCGATAGCACCCCGTCCCTTGTGCTCGCTGCAGAGCCCGGCCCGGCGGGACTCGGCCCGACGCTGGCCTTAAGGCACCAGTGCAACACAACAGCGGAGCACGAAGGTTGGGGCGGACGGCTGTCCCGGTGTGCAGCTGGCACACAACTGTGTGTGATGGTGCTGTTGTACGAACACACGATGCAAAAAGTCGGCTTCTCTTCTCACACCTGCTGGTGTGAACCGATGCACTTGGTATTTACACGGATGTTACCCAGGTACGCAGGACTCATCCTGGTGCAACCGAGCAGGGACTGCCCCCATGTCAGGGCACCCCCGCCCCACCCTAAGACCCTCTCCCAGCCGCTGGTGCCACAGCAGGTCCAGAAGAAAGTGCCAGACACATTCGTATCTCCTCGCTGCAGACCATTCGTCGCTCTTTGCCTGGAGGCAACAGTTAATTTAGAACAAGTCAGTGTCGAGATGGCAGTTTAAAATCCTCTTGAGGATTGCCCCAGGAGAAGATTTTGTCCTGCTTCTCTGTAGCCACTCTTGATTTCAGCTGAGCCTCTTTATTTTGGTTGCAGAACTTGCTAGGTATTAAAAATAGAAATGGCCAACTAGGTTATATCGAGTGCATTCCCCGGCCAAGGAAGGATTGTCCCCTTCAGCCTATATCCTGGGGCTTTCTATAATCACAGAAATTAGTGATGGATAAGGGCTAGGAAGTCAGCGGGTCCGCGGTCCCAGGCCCAAGTTGCTTTGTCCGTTCTACCTTCATCTCGGTAGGAGACGCTGCTAATTCAGAGCCCAGGAGCACGAAGAGCCTCTGCTTTCCCAGCAGGTCCTCAACAGCTCTGAACCCACAGCCCTCCCAAACAGGTCATCTGCTGACCAGCACTGCTCCCGAAAATACGTTTTTTTTAAACAAAATTTGTGCGTGTCCCCGGTCAAATCAGCCAGCTCCGTTCCAAATCCACGCGAATCATTCACGAACCGTACGTGGCCCTGCTACCGGCAAGCATCCTCCACCCCCAATACTTCCAAATCCTTCGGCAGGCATCCTCCGGTCAGGCCGAAGCCGGGAGGCTTGGGGGTCAGATGCCCCCGAGTTTTCCGCGCCCTCGGCCAGAAGGCCGCAGGAGCAAGCTAGGGAGGAGTCCCCCATGTCCATGCAGCGGGCTGCAGTCGACCGGAAGGCAAGGCGGGAGGGAGTCCCGTCTGCGAGCAGACACGGGTGCGACCCTCCACGATGCAGTGCCGTTTTAATCGCCTTGCCTCGCTCGCAGTTCTCCCCTGCCAGCAGGAAAACCACCCTGGTATTTCCCCTGCCAGGGATCCCCGGTTGGGAGGGAGGTGGGTATGACCCCCGGGGGGAACTGAATCAGGCCAAGCGACACGTTGGAGTCCAGGCTCTGCTTGCTCAGGGCTGGTTGCTCAGCCCTGGTTGCAGCCTTTCCAGGGCAGGACCTCGGCTGGAAGCATTTCACCCGGAGCATGAGTCGGTCCACGCCTTTTGCCAAGGACGCTTCGCGGAATATTTTGGAAAGCAATTACCTTTCAAATGTTGATGCCTTGCTGCTGACAATGGCTGACATGCCATTTATGTAAATTTGGAGGGTGCTTAAAGAGGGTGTTTACAAGCAAAACACTCTGTTAAAAGTCTGCCTTCATAGCAGATAACAAGGCTAAGACAATGACAGATTTCATTCCTCTAAGCAGTCAGAATTAGGCTCCTTCCCATCCCGGCGTCCCTGTGTTTATCCAGAATGCTGCGAGAGAGCAGGCACCAATATGCAATTAATTGGCAGTCTGCGAGAGCATATTGCCGAAAGATAAACAGAGTGGGTGATTGTGTCATGTGTAAAATGGCTGAGCACTGCAGATGTAGAGCGCTGACCCAGTTCAAAAAAAGTAATTTTTTGTCTTCTTGAAAAATAATTGTATTTAAATGACTACAGCTTTGCGCGCTCCCTCTGGCCTTCAAGTGTTTTGTGTGTGTAAGCCGTTCCAGGTTTCTTCTCACCCTGAAAGTACTCGGGTAAAATAAGAGTTTATTGAAAACTTTTATTGCTGATGCCAGTGGAGTGTTTCATTGGGAGGAAGTTTTTCACGTGGTCGTGCATTAGGATGTGGTGTTAATGGCCTTCATTAACTACCGAGAGCGTTTTGCAAGCGGGAAGAGAGGCAAGGTGCTGGTCCAGAGACTCCTGCTCTAATGGGGAAGCAAATGAACAGCAGAGAGATGGGATGTGCAGAGAGCGCGAGCAAGGACATCAGAGCTTGCGAACATCAGAGGACGAATGGATGTTATGGATGGCTTTGGAGGAGGGGAAGGGAACGTCTCACGTTGGCAAAATAGGGGAGGACCCAAGGCCTAACCCGTTCCAGCTCCCAAACTTGGGGGGCACCATGAAAGACGACACAAAGAGAGCACAAATCTAAGTAAGAAAGGAAACAAAGGAAGAAATCGAGGGGGAAAATGGAATGAGGTTTAAGGGACAGGTATTGAGACGGGAGAAGTAAGAGCCGAGATGCAGGCTGAAGCCAGGGAGGACCTTGGGGAAAAGCAAGGTCCTTGCAGAAGGACCTTGGGGAGAAGGGAGAGGGGGACTGAAACTGGGAATCATCACGATACACTGCAGGACACAAAAAGCCCAAAGAATATACTGATCTGGGCAAAGTCAGGAGCGTGTGCAAGCGCCTGAAGCGGCGGAGGTTGTGCAGCTAGCGAAAGGATTAAGCAAGAGGAGCACGATGCAACACGATCAGAGCCGGGGCAGGTTTGGCCGAGGTTTCTGGATCAAGTGGATGGCAGAGATGCCAAATAAAAAAGCCACCCGGTCGAGCTGGTGTGAATCCGTAGACCTCGTTTTCTACACTTTTATCAATTCTCTGCAAATCACAGCAGCTGCCCCAGTAGCCACTGGGTGCAATAGTTCACCACTATGGAAGAGCTGGCCACCCCCACCTACGGGGCGCTCGTCCCTTTTACTGTCTGAGGGTATTTGGAAATCGCAGCACAGATGCAGGTGATGAAGAAATTTCTTCCAATTCATTGTAAAGGGCCACTACTGACATTGTCACCGTCCTGCGGGTGCCTTGGGCCGGACCCGGCTCCGCATCCCCACGGCGAGGGATGCTGCACAAACACAGGGCACAAAAGGATGTTCTCGAACCAGACCAACGGGACACGCGGAGCGTTCCCTTACCCCGGCAGCCGACCGAATAGGAAAACGACTGCGGCAGAACTTCGGTTTACCGACGAGAATCACCTTTTGCCTCTTCCTCGGCTCAGAGGGTGAACCCAGCTTGGTCTTTCACCCGCAGCTTGCGGTCTATGGGCCTCGTTCTGCTCTCAGCTAAACCGGTGCCCTTCCAGGGCCACTCCACGCGCCCGGAAGCCGGTCCGGTTTTGCTTCCCGGGCTGTAGGCACCAGCCCAATGCAGACAGGTTTGGCTTCCAGACGCAGCATGAACCCATCCCTGTTGTTTGCTTGGGTCTGTTTTTTTAAAATTCACGTAGACCAACATTTTCCGACTTGGATCCCAAACAAAAGGCATGCCCAGCTGTGGCACAGACTGGAGTGCCAACGAAAGCAGCGCCCGATACTCACGCTACTTATTTAAGTGCCCGAGGATGGCAGCAAGCGCCTTCCCCTAAGCACGCGGGTTTGGAAGCGCGCCTTATGTCTTTGAAGAGGTTTCTGAACGTACCCGAGTACGTACCCGGTCCCGTTGTCGTCCGCTGCGGGACATCTGGGCTCTAAATCGGGTTCTCAGTCCGAGCCAGGCGTGCCCCACGACCTTGCCAGCAACAGGGCTCCAGCTCAGCAAAAGGCAGAGGCGCAGGCTAGTGCATCGTTCTGCACAAACGTGCTTCCCTGAACCGGGGCCTAGCGGTTTCCTCGCGTCCCTCTGGTTTTTGGCAGAGGGAAGGAATCTTTTTTTGTCTCATGTCACGAGCTGCTTGGCAGTGCTGAGGTTTGCTTCAGTCTCTCATGATTTTCCTCAAAGGAATGTACTGCAGGAGCCTACAGCGTTTGATTTTTCAAACCACAGCGAGTCAAAGGCTGCTGCAAGGCCTGCCTCCAATTCTGCTGCCCTCCGCATTTTGGGTAGGGCCACAGGAGCCCTGCGGCACACTCATGCCTGTGGGTAACGCGACAGCAAGAGGACACTGAGGCACAGCAGATGGATTCACCACAAGGCTGGGGCTTTGGGTTTAAATATCTGAGGTTGATCCCTTGGCGAGAGGCCATGGGGACCTTCTGCCTCGTCCCATCCTTCTCCTATAGCCAAAATTGACTCTCAGGCTAAGCATGAGACCAGGACTTACGCACAGCGATGGAAAGCATGAGTGAAAGGTGCCCACAAACCACAATGCCAGCAACCCCGTGCACGTACGGGGAGAGAGTACTTTCCGGAGGCCGGCAAAGCTGCACGTGCTGTTGAAATACACATACAAGAGACAATTTATGGACCAATAATAATGAATGGAAATAAGCAATAACCCAGTAATTATTATAACGCTCAGCAATTGAACGCCATCACCTGATTAGCCTGCCCAATACCTTTGTGAGTTAGATATTGTTATAATCCCTATCCTACCGGTGGAGAAACTACGGAGGCCTGCCGAAGGTCGGGGAATGTAAATCAAAGGGCCAAAATGCCTGGCGCTTGGTCCTGGCCCCAGACCACACCTCTCGAGACTGGTTTTATAGGAAGAGGGAGGATTGTGGAGCCCTTGTCCGCCATCCAGACCACGGCAGTGGAAACCCAGATACGGTCTTTGAAGGGAAGTGTGTAGGTGGCTGATTGCAAAACTGTCAGAGACAGCTGTTAAATCACGTTGGCCTGAAACCCAACGCGAGCCATCACCCGGGGCTGCGGATGTGCCAGCATAGGCTCAGCTTGACTCACAGGAAGGGACTCCGTAATTCAGAAAGGGCAAAGGCTAGGAAAATTTCCAAGGCGGAGTGAAAATGGATGCCCTCTGTTCCCGCAGGACAATCGGCTGCCTTTTCCAGCTGAGGGACGAGGTGACCGCAAAGGCCAGGCGGCGAGGAGGAGGACAGGCCTTTGCACTCACGCAGCGTGACGGGCTGCCCCCGCTCAGGAAGGAGAAGCATTAAGCGGAGGAGAGCCTTCAGGAAAAGCTGAGCTGAGTCCGGTCCTGCAAGATGCCAAGCATCCTCCACCTCCCGCGTTTAACGGGGACCCGAGATGCCCAGGGCCTTGCCAGGTGGCGCCGAACTGAGCTGAAGCCCTATGCATGCTCCCAAAGAAAAAGGCCCATTAAACACTGGCCCAAGGACCGGGCTTCAACTGAGCGCTGGTTTCTGCAGGTACGTAGGCTCACTTGATAGCACGGCAAAAAAGGAAGCAAGAGGATGGCCAACCAGCGGAAGAACGTAAAGATCCGGGTGTTGAAATGGGTGGTAGGCATCATACAGAGCCTACCACCTCAGGGATGTTAGCAAAGAAAAATGATTTCTCCATCAAACTGCCGGATATACCCAAATCCTGACAGGCGAGGTCTCTTGCGGGTGATATCTTTGGTTGGACCAACTGCACGTTTGGGACAGATTTGGACAAGGTTTCGAACGCGGGTTTCTTCAAATCCCGACGCAAGCAGAGGCCTTGCTTTTCTAATACGCAGCAATGACTTCAGGTTTCCGCGGGGCCCGTTGGAAGCAATCGGCAACCTTACTGAGGACAGCCAGAGACAAAGCCTGTCCAGCAGACGTGTTCCCGGAAGAGGGGGCCGAGGGCAAGACAGATGTTCCGAATCCACAGCATCTCTGCCCCGCGTCCTCGGATCCAGGTGTGGGACAGCTGGGGGCGCAGCTCGTGTCCGAGAAGACGTGACATTCCCAGGCAGCTGTGGGCTGCGCATCCCTGCTCTTTGGCGATATCTCCATCTCAGAAAGAAAGGGAACGCGCTGCTCGTGCTGCCAAAGGCAAAGGCAATCTCAGGTCTGGCTGATGATCAACCATCAGGGCTCAGGGGGACGTTTCAAACTTGCACTTTTCCTGACACTTCCCCAAAGAGGAGTGCGCATGCACTAAAGAAATTCAAATAAGGCGGGTGCTCTGATTCGGAAAGGAGCATCGTTCTCAAGATTTACTTGCCTGTGCACCCAGACACTAGCATCGGGTAGGACGTTTCCCTGCAAGGCCTGGGGACGAACCATAGAAACACAAGAGGCCATTAACCAGGTACTTTATCCCTTCATCCCGCACAGCTCAGTGGCTATCACTGTACAGGAATGGTACCGGACCATTTACAGACATGTATAAATTTCGCTTTGATTGCCGTAAGCCCTTGGGGGGGAAACAAAAGCTATCAACTGACAGGACTACGTGCAGCTAACTTGACAATGCAAAGTAATTTAATAAAGCGCCGCTCCAAGAGGAATACTGCGATGCATGCCCGCAGTTTGGAGCATAAGCATAACCACCGATCTGATTTGTTGAGGCCAGTTATCAGTCATAGGATCACAGACAACGGGGGCTGGAAGGGAGCTCAGGAGGTCACAGCTAGTGCAACCCCTGCTCCAAGCAGGACCAGCCCCAACTGCATCCTCCCAGCCAGGGCGTTGTCTACCTGGGTCTCCAAAACCTCTCCGGGTAGCCTGTTCCAGTGCTTTACTACCCTCCTGGTGAAAAATGTATTGCCTAATATCCAACCTCAACGTCCCTTCCTCCAATTCCTTGTTCTGTCATCTGCCCCCACGAAGCACAGTCCAGCTCCATCCTCCTTAGATCCACCCTCCAGGAGATGAAGGCTGCTATTCAGTCCCCCTCAGTCTTCTCTTCGGCAGACTAAATACGCCCAGTTCCCTCCATGTCTCCTCACAAGTCCCTGAACCATTTTCACTGCCCTCCACTGGACTCTCTCCAATGTGTCCACATCCTTTCTGCAGCGGGGCCCACAACTGGACACAGGACTCCAGATGTGGCCTCACCAGTGCCGAACAGAGGGGAAGAATCACTGCCCTCGGTCTGCTGGCAAGGCTCCTACCGATGCAGCCCAGGATGCCGTTAGACTTCATCCCAGCAAGGGCACACAGCTGGCTCACATTCAGCTTACTGTCCCGTCACCCCCGGTCCTTTTCTGCAGAGCTGCTGCCCAGCCAGTCCGTCCCCAGCCTGCATGCGATTGCTCCCTCCTAAGCGCAGGACTTTGCTTGTGTCCTTGTTGACCCTCACGAGATTCGTTTTGGCCCAGTCCTCCAATTTGTCCCGGTCACTCTGAATCTTAGCCCTGCCCTCCAGCATATCTACTACTCCCCCCAGCTTGGTGTCATTTGCCAACTTGCTGAGGGTGCACCCCATCCCATCTTCCAAGTCGCTGGACCTCTTCTAGGTCCAGTCCACGTGTCTGTCCATCTATCTGTCCATGTGTGGCTGAGAGGGTTGCCACCGAAGGGAAGACCCTGCTTTGTTTTGCAGGACCCCGCTGGAGAGTCAGGGCAGAGGCAGAAGCGTTCACTTCCTCCGAGTGCACCTTTCTCCTAGCTTGGCTCTAAAAGGGAACGTGCCGATGCACCCGAGCAAGCTGCTGAAGGGAGGCAACAGGGAGAAAAGAGTGCCTGAGCAAAATGACACGTTGATAAATAAAGACAGCGGCGAGTTCAGTGGAGGTGTATGCACTCCGAATGCCAACAGCGAAGGGATTCAGCAGAAAAACCAACGTGCGTCTGGAGAGGGGCATCTGGGTCACTTAGCTTGTCTAAAAACTCCAGCAGGTAGGAGCAGGCTGGCTACTGAAGTTTGGCAGAGAGAGTTACTGCCACCGTAGACAGCTGCAGGCACTTTTTTATATTCCTTTACCTTGCAAGCTGTAAGCTCAGAGCCTGAATTATTCAAAGCCTACCCTATTGACAGCTTGATTGAAGCAGCGGTGCACACGCATACAGAGGCAGCGGCTGTAGTTTTCCACTATGTATGCCGTATTCTGCTTCCTAAGTGCATCAAGTAGACAATTACAGTCATTCTTCACGAGCCCAAAAGGTACTGCCGCGGAGCCACAGTGTGCCCTGGGAAATAAAGGCCTTTCTCAGAGGCTCCCTCTCATCTCCAGCTCTTTAAGACAGAAAATCTGGTAGATGGGCAGCAGCCAACCCCTTTTGGAAGGGAATACTGTCTACAAGATGCATTGCTTTGATTATCCTGTGGTCTCACCCACCGGCTCGGATTAAATGACAGTCAGGCCCTGAAGGAACCCGATGATCAGAAGTGTTATTGGGAAGGATTCCCCGGCTGTGTGTCACACTGTAGGCAGGACACAATTCACTAGGTGCATTGTGGGGAGGTTTTACATATGCAGACAAAAAAATACATCTATCTCGATAGCCAGATGCTATACCGCGGTTGTAAGGATGGGTTTCTGGGCAGCCTCCCTGGCACAGCCGGCTTGCCATCCGCTTGCCAGCTCCCCTTCGCTCTGGCCGTGGCGTGGGGTGGGAGGCAGACACCTCCCAAGTGCAGGAGACGCAACAGCAACAGGTAGGGGAGGCAGCTTGGCTGAGGACAGGCTTCTTTTGCCCAAAGACTGAAAAGACTAAAGGAAAAAGATGTGGTAGAGATGTTGGAGAACTTTGCCCCAGCAACACCTGACGGACGGACGCTTGGCCACCTTTTCATCAGCTGCTCAGCTTCTCCAGACTCCATAAAGGACACCCCGACCTAAGGCTAGGAAGGCGCCTTAACGGCCACCGCGGGACACACGCAAGCCGATCCGAAGAAAGTCACTGGGATGAGATCCTTGCCACTGCAGATGTCCAGCCCGAGCCCCACGCACCACTTAAGCCCTACTTAATGGATGCTTTCGTCCCATCCCTGCTCTCCCTCGTTGGGCTTAAGCAAGATTTGCAGGTTTCCTGGCCTTATGCTGGCCCTTTGCAGAGATGCGAATTTTCCTTTCGCTGCTGAACAAGCCCAAGGAGAGAGCACTGAAAAGCAACGGTGGTACCTGCTCCCAGCTATGCCTTTCACCATCAAGAGAAAACATTCCTCATTAATCCGGGCTAAAGCTGTTTGAGTGAACGTACCACTTGACAGACTCAATATTTCTAATGAGAGCTGACACTGCCAGCGCTGAAAATCAGATGGGGAAAAGTCATCAAACAAGGAGAGTAATTAACAAAGCATAACCGACACTGGTAAACAATGGAAAGTTGTTGCGTTTTGTTGTTTAAACCAACATCTTCATCCCCCAAACACAGCACATACACGTACGCACCAATGCCTCTATTTTTAAAGAAGTCAGATTTAATTAAAAGGAGCAAAGAGGTTTTTCTCAATGTCACATGTGTGCGCCTGTGGGTACGTGCGTGCACATCTGTGTGCGTGTATATTATATTATATATAATGTGCGTATATTATATATGTATCAAATATAGGGAAGTCTGCTGACACATCTAGCTAGATGCACATGCATGCGCCCACACAAACATGAGCCAAGCCACAAATTCAAACTTCATTTGCAATGTTCAAAATCCCCCAATGCCTCTGAGCACATAAGAGGGTAGTTGCGTGAAACCAGAGTTTCGTGGGAGAAGCATGCCTAGGCTTGGAGAAAGTGCCATCATTTCTGTGCTGGGAAGAAAGGTCTTTGCCGCTTTCGCCCTCCTGTGGGGACAGGAGCACCTTCCCTCCCCAGCTCCCTTCACTCTCAGACAAGCAAGACCTTAGTATCCTCTGTACCTTGTCCTCTGCAGACTGCACCTGTACACGGGGACAGTCTCGTCTGAGTGCTGCAGAGACACCTGCCATTTCATGCACTAAGGCAGCCCGCCCCAGAGGAGACTCACGATGGGGGAGACACTACCCTACTGCAGACAGCGCAACTTTCCCAAGATTTTGCTCTCGGTGTCTCTTGCTTGATGGTTTTATGGGTGCAAAAGGAAGACGCTGGCTTCTTTACTCTTCATTTCATCCAGGAAGAGCACACACCAACTGCAGAGGCTTCCTCAGCCTGACAAAGGGTCTTTAAACCCAAAAGCTTGCAAAGAAGAATTTTTCCAACTATCTGCGCTGCTCTAATAAAAGATATCACATTTACCCAAAGAACCTTGTCTGCCCATGCCCTTGGGCCAACATGGCTACAACCTGCACCCCTGGAAAGGAAGACACCGTCTCACCCAAAAAAAAGAGAACCGACTGTCAGAAAAGGGACAGCACACACTTGTCATCTGACGCTATTCTTGCATTGCCATTATCATCATCATCAAGGACAATTAAAAGAAACAGCCACACCAAGTCAGCCAATATGAAGATGGGATGGTTTTTCAATGACATTGAGAAGCAAAACGTTCAGCAATTCGACTGTTTTGAAGGCGCTTTGGCCCTGGGCTCGGGAGCCAGGAAACCAGGCTGTAAGCTCAGCTCCGCTGCTGGCTGCGATGGGATTGATTCTCGGCTCTCCGCGCACATTTCTTCCCCCACGCACAGAGGATGGTGATGAAATTCTCCATGAAAATTGAGGGCCTATCAGATTTCAATTGGCTCTCTTGATTCACCTTTGAGAATTAGGGATGGTCTAATGTGCTGAGCCTAATTATGGCGAGCATTGTTATAACCTCTCTCTACGGCACACTGCTACCCAAACTAACGTGCACAATCATCCGCTTCGCAGAGGCAATTGCCTTCAAATACACCAGGTACAACTCATGGAGCCACTTCTGAAAACCGGCCCCGATATAATTATGCAAGTGGCACTTCTCTGTTGCTAGGGCTGATGCTAATGTTGCCGGAGAACAACTTTCCAGAACAAAGTGTGTGAAGGCTGAAAACAAGCTGGATATACTGTTTGGCAAATCAGAGCCTGCGGCAGCCCGTTAAGACATCTGTGCCTATTGTGACTATGATTAATCTCTCGGATGTGCTCCCAAATTCAAGGCTTCAAAGGCCCTCAGCTGTATCCAAGCACTGCATCGAGCTCCTATGCCACTGGGAAATGAATGGCTCAAACTTGAGGCCACAGAAGACAATGGCAAAACTCCCACTGATTTGAACCGTACAGGAACAGGCCATCCATGGACACAAGCCTACCAAAGCCTACTGCAATCCCCCCATTTGCTCCTTTTTCAGCTGCCATCACCCCTCATCTGCCAAAGATTTGTTCTTGGCAAGGCGCTCTGGCTGCCGGGGTGACCCAGGGGCACTCCAGTTTCCACAGCAATGTCCAGACCGACCAGAAGCATTAGCAGAAGATCTGTGTCTGGGCACAAAGAGAAAGGCTCCTCATACGCCATCTCGAGAGAGGAGAGACAGAAGACTGTGCCGGGCCGCCAGCTATGCGAATGAACACATTGCTTGAGATGGGGCTGCCGAGAGCCTTGAGGAGCACTGGGAAGGGGGTTATGGCGCTTGACAACTACGCTGTGGGTTCAGATACAGTCCTGGATGCTGTCAGTGAAAGTCATCACCACCTCCTCACAGCTATACGTGGTCTGTATGAAATGAGAGGTCCCAGCCTGGGGAAACAGGGCATCACATCATCTCTACATACCCCCTTGCTGGTCAGAGAGGCCAAGGAGCGTGAGCCAGAGACAGGCAGGGCCATGGTCCGTCCTGAGCGGAGGCACCTTCAGCTCCAAAGCCTCTGGCTCGGCTCTGTCGTCTCGCACTCTTACCCATTACTCAATCATTTTTTTAAAAATTCATAGCGATGTAACTCGGTAACACGAGGAGGGCAGCAGCTCCGCAGAATGAATCCCACAGCCCAGCTAATGAATGTATTATCTTTCCAGTAATTTAGTATAAGCAAGTGGTTTTACTGCAGTCATCATAACTGAACCCATCGCCAGCACGTCCTCTGGATGTCATTAGTAAATAATAAATGAAACCAGCCAGAAACAGGGAGGGAAAAAATACATCTCAGGTATTTTGGAGCACGTTGAAAGGCCAGCGGCAGTGACAGGCACAAAAGGCAAAGTCTAACAGGGCAAGCTCTGGGGACCGTCGCCTTTTCAATGTCACGGAGGCAGGTAGAAAGAACAGAGGCAGCCGTCGCGGGCGCCCTCCAGGTGCGCAGAACAACCAGCAGCAAAGCCCAGGACCTGCTGCCTGGCCGGTGAAAAGGACACGTCCTCTCGACGAAAGAGCTGGGAACGCGTTGCTGGGCACGCCGTCAAAACGGGTACGAGCAGCGCATGACAGCAACGGTGCCAGCATTCACCAGCTGAAGGTCAATGTGTTTTTACTGCCGCTCCTCCGAGGTTTCTCTTAACACTGTTTTAATTAAGTTTTAGCAGCGTTGAAAGCCCTGGAAAGCAATGCCCCGTTCTTAGATGCAAGGACAGGTAGCAGCACTGACCATGCAATGCCCTATTAACGCATTTTGACGAGCACCCCCGCTCTGACCCTTCCGACTCGCCTGGCTAGTTCCCGTCCCCTTGCTCCTTCCTTGCCCAGTGCAAGGGACTTCTTCAGCAGGTCTCCGGCTCTTGCTACTGATCCAGGAGGCCTTGGGGAGACAGGGTAGGCGCACAGAAAACTGAAGAGCTGAATCACAGGAGGGGCATACGACTCACTCAGTACTGAGGCCTCTGGTCTGGGAGAGGCTGGAGTCTCCTGATCTCCAGCAAGGAGCCAGGAAAAGGGGAAGGGCATTAAAGTGGGAACGGGTTTGCAGCTTGTTCCCTCCCAGCTTGTTCTCACAGCCCCAGGGTGATGCGAGGTGAAGCAAAGTGTTTCCAAAAAGTGCAGATGACACGTCCAGGCCATTTTTCCCCCCTGTGACACTAATTGCAGTAATGAACAGTCCTCGGAGCTCAGGCCAGACAGTCCCCAAACCCATCCGGCAGTGTCAGGCCCTGCTGACAGTACAACTTTCTCCTAATTTAGCCTCCCCTCCTGCGCACATGGCAACTCCTGGAAGCACTGACACTTCTAGCCACTGCTTTTAAGTCATGCAGATCGCTGCCAATTAGTGTGACCGCTGGCACCGCTGGCCTGGCCCTATCCTGCTCCCTCTCCCGGCCAGCACTCCTTCCAGTCGAGCAAGGCTCGCCTTGGCTTTGTTCTGGTTACTTTTCCCGGGGTGTGCAGGATGTCGGGGCTGGGTAGCAGGAGGACCTCAGAAAGTGCAGGGCCCGCACATGCAAAACCCGATGACCATGCTGCATTCGCTTCTCTTCTCCTCCTTCCTGCACATTCAGTTCCTCTCTTGGGCGCCTGCTACACGTTACATATATTACACAATTAACTGGTGAATCGCACAATAAATTTAGACCAGCTACTAGTGCAAAGGAACCATCACGCCATACAAATGTCCAGCCAGCTATACAGAGAGCCAACCGGCTACAAAAAGTAGTGCTTGGAAAAGTATCAGAACTTGATAGCTGGTTTCTATCCAGCTTTTATTTGAACATGTGGCAGGGCCCTTATGGCAGGGGCTGGGTTAGCTCGGCTTTATCCAACACTGAACCTCGCTCCGACCTCCTCGGCCCACTTTGCTCTTCCTCGGCGGGGAGATCTACGAACCTTCCCGCCCGGCCGGCTTCGGGGAGTTGGGAGCCCGGTTCAGAGCGCTGCCAGACAACTGGGATCAGCATCGCCTCCTTTGCTCTCCCTACCCCACCGCACCGCACCCAAGACACACGCGCACTCAGGCATCCGGGATCCCATGCCTCCCCCTCTCACAGCTGGCACTGGTGGCCCTATGGACATCATGGTGCTTGTGCCTCGCCTGAAAACTCTCCAAGGACTGGGGGCACAATGTGCTTTGGCAAGGGCCTCCATCTCCACTGCTTTGCCCCCCAGCAGTACAGCACAAGCCTGCCCTGCCGAGCTCTACCCTGAGAAACCTTGGAGCAGATATAAAGGGCTGAATCTGGATTCTGCTTCAAAGCCCAGGTAGCCCCCTGGAAAGACTGAGGATGCGAAGATTGAGGACTGAGCGTCATGGCAGAAAGGAGCCGACGGGTCCGCAAACCGTGACGCGCTTCTCTCCAGAGACACGTGCCGGTCCCTTTCCTGCGATGAAGGTATTTTTGCCTTTCTCTGTTCCCGCTCCATTGGCCTCTATCGGCCCTAGGAATGATTTCTGACCTTACGCTACGTGAGCGCTCCCTCACTTCTCCCACACTTGTCATGCTTGGCACCTCCCTCAGGTCCACGGTCTGAATCCTCGAGGAGGAAAAATGGATCCAAGGTGCCACTTGGATCCAGCACGAGATGTGGCTCTTCCCAACCGGGGTTGTCTTCAGGGGAAGGGGAAGGCTGTGCCCCAGTCTGATGGGCACAGGCCAGGCCACTGCAGGGCATACCCTTTCTCTGCACCCAGCTACTTCTCCAGAAGCCACAGCTAATCCTCTGCCGCCCGTTGCCCACAGCCATACGAAACCCCCCCCGTGACAACGCACGTGGGGAACAAGCTTTCACAAAGCCCCGAACGACCCCGCGGTGAAAGGCGCTGCCAGAGGTGAATGCTTCCTGCAGCATTTCTAGATGCTGCTCGTGCCGCTGCCAGAAGAGATGGCTCAAGCGCCAGCTGCCCCATTTGGGACACCCCTCGTTAGGAGGAGGGGGCTCCCAGCTCTGCTTGCTAACACAAGCCTTTCTGGGGCCACAGGATTGAGGGGTACAGGTCCTGTCACCGGGACCTTTCTGCATTAAGCGCATAGAAAGTGCATCCCAAATCCAAGTGAATAAATAGCCAGCTGAGCCCCCCTCTCTTCCCCAGGGACTTCTCCGCTCATCTCCCCTCTCCCTGCTCTTCCTCAGGCTCTTTAATCTCCACCTGTCCCAGGCCACGGCATCAACCCACAGACTTCAGGACAGAGCCCTGGCTGACTAGCCAGGCCTTATACCTGGCTTGCTGTCCCCTCGGACGAGGCTCAGCTTGACGCGCTCGCTGCCAGCGAGGGACCCTCTCGGAGCTGCACTCTCTTTGGCTGCCCTGGCAAGCAGGAGCTAAAAGATGGTGGCTGGAAATTTTGGTTCCTCCTGCTGATGAGCAAAGAGTCGCATAAGACCTGCAGCGTGATGGGACCGGTGGCTGCAGCCCCTGAGTGTCAGGGCACAAAGGCGACAGAACGGTACGTCAGACACCGCCGCAAACGAGAGGCGAGAAGTAACGCGCTCACAGCTGCCTCGGCACAAAGGAGGGGAAACTCCAAGGAGGATTCACAAAGCTCCCTGCGACTGGACCCGGCCCCGGCACGGAGGGAGGGAGGCCCCACCAAAGCAAAGAGCTTGTGCTTCTGCGTCTCGCCCCTGCCTCCCGGGACCCGAGGGCATTCGGCGCCTCTGGGGCGTGCTCGGCGGCTGAGGGGCTTGAGCCTGATGTTTCCAAAGGAGAATAGGTGTGAGATTTAATTGTCGAAGAAAGAAGAAAACGAGCAGCGAGAGGGGAAAGAAATAAAAAGCCTCAAAACAGCGGCCTGAAACGCAGGTAGACCACGGGCAGGGCCGGCGCAGCCTGCCCGGGGGAGAACGCCGGTCCCTTGGTTTGGTCCCCAAAAGCCAGCCCAGACGCAGTGCCGGGGTGCTCCACCTCCTCGTAAACGGAGAAGGATCCCGCTCCCTCCACCGGAGCAGAGACCGCCGAGCTTTCTCCCGTCCATCCCTCCGGCAGCCTCCTGGACTTTGGTTGCAGCTCTTATTTTCAAAAGCAGGACACTTGGAAATGCACAGTGCTGTGGCGGCAGAGGGGCTATTTGCCCCCTTCTCCCCGTGCATCAAGCACACCGCTGATGTTCTCAGCCTCATGCCGCCCCAGACGGACTGCAAGGTGCAACAGGTGTTTGTTTCCAAGGGAGGCTCACGTTCGGACACCTGGTTCGGGATAAACCTCTGGGAAGCTTGAAACCGGGACCCGTCCCCTTACCAAGCTCCTCTCCTTTCCATCGCTTGCTCACGGCGGGGTGGCAGTGCCGGGCCGTCGGCACCTGTTTCTGGTCAGAAACAACTGGACCTTATCTGGTTGGGAGAGGAGGGGAGGAAGCCTGTTTCCCCGCAGCTGAAGGTGCCGTGCCTGTAAAGATGGAGCTGTTTATTGGCCCGGATTTTCCCCGGGAGGTTGTTTTGTTGTTGTTGTAACGGTTGCAGATTTGGATCGGAGGCATCTCTTCTTTCCTGACGGTCGCTGGCAGCGTGCTGTGAAAAATGTGATTAATTACAACGTGACTACACACGCTCCGAGCGGCCGGGGCGCGCTCGGCTCCAGCTTTCCGCAGGGACAGGCCTCCGCCACGAGGTCGTGGGACGCTGCGGGTTTCGGTGGAGTGCCTCGGCGCTGCGCAGCTCAGGCTGAGCATTTGGAAGTGGGTCTGATCCCTGCTGCCAGGCACTTAAAAACAACAAACCGAAGCCGCCGCACATCCTGTACACACAAAGGACTTTGCATGGGCGTTAGAGGCAAGGAGCAGCATCCTGCACGCCCCCAGCGGGACGCTTTCCTCTTCCACAGAAATGTTGGTTCCCAGAATACGCACAGCGCGGGGAGACTTTACACTAGCACGACACCGACTGGATCTCGCTCTGAACAGCCCGTGGAAATCCTGGAAGAGCTTCAAAATCCCACCCCCCAGTCCTCTCAAAGAGAGAGACAACTTGTACTAAAGTGAATTTTCCAACACCGACTTAAAAGGTGCTCCCGAATCTTTAAAGACTGTGTTTCAGAGACAGGGAGGGCTCAAAGTCCCCCTCTGAAGAAGTTAAACTTTTTTAAAACAAAAGAAAACATTTCTACAGAGCTCCAAGGTCGCAGAGGGTTGGCGTGAAATGTTTTTTCAATCGTGACTTGGCCTTTCCAAAAATGTAGACACCTGTTGATCCAGAGCATCACCTTGGAACTGAATATCGTTACCAGGAGAAAGAAAACCTAGGCTAGAGAGAAAGCTATGTCCAAAGAGAAAGGCTGGGAGCGGCCGCGCGCTGGGAACGCGGATGGGAGATGGGGTCCTTAGCCATGTAAATGCTCATTCCGAGTTTGGCTCGTTTGCAAGAGGTTGGGCTTTTCACGGCCTCCTCATTCTGATCCTCAGCCGAGAGAGGGAGGAAGAGGAATGAGAAGCATTATTATTAATGGTTTTCAGATGTCTCCCTCCCACCACGTATCCGCGGAGTCGGTTATTAGCTGCATTCTTCTGAGCTGAGCCTCATGCGATCTCCCTTCCCGTGTCTCTACCCCTCGCCTTCCCTACCTGAGGGCGCCTCGCCGGCACGCTCCTGTAACGTGCTCTTCACTCCTGCCTCCACCTCGCTCGGGAACAAGCCTGGCTCTAGCGCCGAGCCTTGCAGCATGTGCCGTACAAAACGCCTTCCCCTTTTGGTAACCGCGAGCAAACCGCAGAGAGGCCGAAACAGCCACGGGGCTGGGGAGCTCCGAAACCGGCAACGAGGTCAGGAGAGGTCTGCTGCTGGTAGGTTAAACGAGTGGCTTTTCCCAAAGCCCTGGACACCGGCAGCCCTCCCCGCACATTCATTTTCAAACCTGTTTTGCTGTCAAGCCTACAAGCAAATGTAGCAAGAAAGAGTTGGCCATTTGCTTCTTCAAAATCAATATTTCCCTGGTGTTAGGCAGGAACACAGTCTATAATAAAGCCCTTAAACAGATAAACTGGAGGACTAAGTCATAAATTTAGGCAGCGCAAAGCCAGGACGGTAGGTTTCCAATGAAACACTTAAGGTTTGGGTCATTTTTACAGTGTTTATATATATAATCTCCTTGAAAAGACACTGAGGTTATTAGAGATAATAACGCTGGCTGTAAATTTATGTGACCATTCCTACTGGAGTTTTCCTTCTAATTCAGTTTTATTCATTTTATTACATGCAGATAAATTCCAGCCAGGAGCTGTGTGACATACCGAAGTATTAATTCAACAGGCACAATGTTACGTGCAAGCGGATGAGATCTCGGGTCCATTACTAATCCTAGGAGCGCAGCCTGCGAGCCCGTGCGGCCCTGCGGTACCGACGCGCGGGGCTCGGCGAGGAGGAAGGAGCTGTAGAAACGACCCAGGACCATGTCCAGCCTCTTCGCTCCCTCCTCCAAGAAGGGACAACTGGAGAACAGCTCCAGAAGAGCCAGCAGCACCGACTCGTCAGGCTGCGACAGTCCGGATGCAAGGGGGGCAATTAACGGATGATGCCAGAAGCCAAAATAACGGCGCGCAGTGCAACGCAGCTCAGGCTGGGGCATTTCAAGGAAGTGAAACAGAGCTGGTGGGGACCGCACGTGCCGCAACGAGCCACTCAACAACCACCAGAGAAGCAGAGACAGAAGAGACCCGTTCGGTGCCCGTGTCCTCTGGGACTCTGGTCAGCAGCACCAGTGCGTTCACCGCTGCCTTTGGGAGTCTTTTCCAGACCAAAAAAATCAGAGCATTTGGAAAACATCCGCACGCCCAGCTGCCTCAATTTTCCCTTCCCCGCCTCGTCCCGCTGTTTCCCTGTCCACGACCCACCCTCAATAACTGCCTCCACCTCCTCACTGTCGACACCCTTTTAATAGATGCTTATGCAACTCACCCTTTGTTATCCTGCTTTACAAACCCACTAGCTTCTGTTGCTGTTTCCACGTGCTCTCCATCTTGCCCGGGTCCGATTTATATGAAGGCACGTCCGGCGTCCCACCTACAGTCATGTAAACACTGCCGGCCGAGGGACATTCAGGCCTCCGCAGCTGCAGCACCAGGCACCACCGCCTTGCTCTCTTGTGTTGCTCTGTTTTTAATATAAATTTGCTGTGCTGCCTCCCATCCAGCCTGTTAACTACTCCCACACCTAAGGGTTTTTTTGTCAGGACTGGATTTCAAGCACCGTCCTTCTTACCCAGGCTGCATTTCACCGCATTAATTACTTTCGTACTTTTTAATCTCTGCAGGTCCAGGTGAATTCTCCCTCTGTTCTGTCACATTCATGCTTTCGCTTTATTTCTTGCATTGACTGTATTAAGGTCCTCCCGTGGCCCCGTTACCATTGCAGCGTGGCCTTGCCCTCTCCGAAGCATGGACATGCAAGTTTTCCCGGTGTGAGGCAGACAGGGCAGTGCAACGCCTTCCGCCGCACGGAGGGCGGATGGAGACAGCGGGAGGCTGAGTGATGCGGGGGCCAGACCCCTGCTCTCCCAAACCCTAGGCAAGCGTCCTAACCACTGGATCGGGCTCTCTCTCTGATAACGTGCTGTGCTTGTAGACACAGAGCTAGGACGAGGGGCAGAGCAACCTCCCAAAAGGTTTCGTCTTCTCAGAGCACGTACAGCAAAGCGTGTAGCGTCTCTGAGCCCTCACGTGTCCTCTGCTGGGCGGAGGGCCTTCTCCGGGCACGCGTGCAATAACTCCCCGCGGCACTGATGAGCACGCACACGTGCATGCGAGCTAACTCTCCGCGAGGACCGTGTTGACGACACCGTTGCAGCAGCCCGGCAAACACATTATTGAGAAACTGCAAACGACTGGGAAAAAGCCAGCCATTTAAAAACAATCATATTCAATTATCATACCAACGCAGAGAAGGGAAAATAGAAGCATTGGAAGACGAGTACAAGAGAACTACTAAAAGCATCATTATTAAAAATTGATTTTTTTTTTTTTTTTTTTAAATGAGCAATCTCTGCGTAAGCAGTCTCGGCTGGGAACGAGGTTAATGCAGTCTGATTTCACACAGCACTTTTTAATGCACTCGGCAAAAGCCTATTCCTGCCACGAAATGCCACGCGCACAGCATGCGTGCCCCTTAGACATTAAAGAGAGATCACTTCTTTAAAAAGAGAAACAAAAAACAAATGGCATGTCAGCACAGCTGCTGAACACGCTACCTCGCGGGGGGATCGATTCCTCCGTGCTCCGCGCCTGCAAGTTCAAACAGCAACAAACGAGCCTTGCCAAGGGAAAGGGGGGAGCGCCCTGGACAGCGCATACGCCTGGAATTTGACTCCTGCGCCGCCGGAGTCTCTCCGCGCCGGCAGCCGGACGCCCGGAAGGCCAACGCGCAGAGCGACGGAGGGGCCTGAAGCACGAAAGGGATCTTGCCTCCCCTTCTTTGCTGCTCCGTTCCCCTCGGTCCAGCAAAGGAAGCTGCGGAGAGAGTTCAGGGTGGAAGGACAAAAAGGACCTGATTTACACATGAACAAAATGACAGTCAACGGTGAGCTCGAAAGAATCCCAGCTCGGAAAAGAAAGGCAGCCCGTCCCATCCCGCCCCGCGCGAGCCGCTCGCCGGCTGCAAAGCGAAGGGGAAGCGCGAGAGATCCAGATTGTTGAGCAGATTCACCAGCACGGGCCCGGCGAGGCCACGGGAGTCGCTGGCGAGAGAAGCCTCGTGGACCGAGCGTGCCAGACGTACGGGGTCCTCAGCTTCGATCGTATACAACCGTACACCATTATTACTTCATCTAGTGAAAGTGTGTCTTCGAGATTCACCCGCTGTTACATCTAACTAGACTGCTCTTCCATCTAACTACACGTGCACACAGATAATACAGTCGTGTTGTATACAGGCCTGCTGCTATTCTGGTTTAATATGCGACCACTGCTCTGGCATTACGAAAACAAGGGGGAACCTGATTTCCCATTCATCTGGGATTTGGGGGGGGGGGAACTAGAAGGCTGTCTTGTTCTAAGGAGGAGGAGGACTTAGTACAGAGATTCACCGACGTTTAGGACGGGGGGACCTCAGGAGATCGTGGGGTCCAGCCGCCCTGCTCTGGTGGGAAAGACTGCGGGGGTCAAATAGCCCCGCCAAGGCGTGTGCCCAGTCTCCTGTGGAAGCACGCTGCAAAGTATTCCACAAGAAGCAAAGGTCCTAAGAAAATGACATTTTCTCAGCATGTGCTTCCCGAGTTAGAGGGTTAACAAAATGCTCCTTAGACAGCGTCCATGAACGCGCTCTGCAAGATTCAAATGAAATAAATAAAATGTGCCGAGGTCAAGCAAAGGTGGCAGAAGCATTAGATGAACCAGCCGCACTCGGCCCACTTGGGAGCGGACCCATAGCCCGGTGCTAGTCTTTATCTTTCTCCTGCTCCGCCGCCGTCATTATTTCCGTTAGGGATGTGATTTTATACTGAGGTAGCTTAATCAGTACCACTTATAGTGTAGGCATTGCTCTGCTGATCTACACCTGGTCCAAGACACCTTTCACCTTCGCTACAGAAACGTGGCGTGCTGGTGCAAGCACCACGACATCCGTGTAACTGGCTGGGCCGCGCGGGGCGCCACGTGCGCTTTCTAGTGCCATCCACCACCGCAGAGCGCCGCATCCATCACCTCTGCAGCAAGAGCAAAGTCCTCTCTCATCTCGCCCTGCTTGAGAAACAAGGGGTTTCTTTTTTCTGTTTTTAAATTATTTTTAAGATGATTTCTCGTTTTTTTTTAAATTTTCTGGGTGTGAGATATTGCCAACCTAACCTACCAGCTGGCACAATAATTTTCAGTTTTGACTTACTCAAACTCAGTAAAACTAGACCTGCCCAAGGGCCCAACTCCTACGTGCTACTCACAAGGCCACGGCCCAGACTGCCATCTACTTTTGCTGTTGTTTTGACCTTTCCTACGCCAGTCTTACATCAGCATAATACCATGGGCTTTAGAGAAGTAACTCCAGGATAGCGAAAACGGAGCCCCTCACGACTCCTGGCGATACACGAACCATCACAGCGAGGGGGCAAATATGAAAGGAAACACTGACAAATAACCCTGCATCGCAAACCACCACTTTACATCCCAGCCAAGCAACCAAAATAGTTTCCGACTCAGATGCAACACCATTTCTTTTTTACAGTGCGTTATGTCCCCTTGCTATGCGCAGACCGTCTGTTAACGTGCTCATTACCACAGTACACATTTTTAAGAGAGTAAATTTCCCCAAATTCAAATATTGGCCTGGAGAATACATTTTTTTTCCAAGCTGTTTTCCCCCCTCTGTATCCTAATGAAAAAAGATCAAAAAACCACAAAACATCGGGAAGTTCCCAGCGAGGCCGAGTTAGGAAACACGACATTTCCAGACACAGATGAACCTGTGCTGGGCGAACAACGAGGCAGCTGTGTACGTGTTTGAGTCCAAACCGGCCATAAGAGAGGTCTCCTTACAGCCACGCTCCAACCGAACGACACCGGCCCAGCAGCATCCTCCCCAGCACATAAAGGCAATCCCTTCAACTTGCGAGCGCGGATGCGCAGCTGGCAACAGTCGCTCTCCGGTGGGCAGCTTATTCTCCCCTTCTTTTGTAACTACCCTGAAATAGCTGAAGACGTGACGCTCCAATCTTCGTTTCAGCGATGTGGATGGCGACCGACCTAATCTAGCCTTTTGGTTATTCTGAATTGTGTAGAAAGCCATCAAGAGCGTCGTCTTACGTGGACGATGCCAAAGCTCAACAGGTTTATCCAAAGAGAGTCCCAAAAGTCCTTCAGCTGGCAGCAGTGCGTCCCGGAAAGAACTGTGATCAGGTTAGACATGAACTGTATCCAAAGGCTCTTGGATGGATTAGTCCGTAGGAACAGGAACGCCCGTGGGATGGAGCTTTCTCGCTGCCTAAGCGTTTGCACTGCTCTCATCACTGCGTTACCTGAGCATCCTTGCACAGGAGAGAGGATACAGGGCAAGAAACGGTGCCGGTGGCTGTGCTAGCCATCTCAGGACGCTGCGCAAAGCATCTCGAGTCCGTCTCTCGGCAGTGCGCGTGTGAACTGCACTCCCGGTCCCCTCTGCACACGGACAGCGCAGCCCGAGCGTGCCACATTTCTTTTCCATGCCAACATATATCTGTCTCATTCAGAAAGCTGCCTAACCCTTAACAGTGTGCATTTCCCAATAAGCTTTGTTGTTCTGCAAATTATGGGCTATAAAGAATTAATGGCCGAATACAAATCAAATCACTTCACTGAGAGAATACGTGTTGTATGTGGTGGAGCGTCTCAAAGAAAAGTAATTAGTTGATTTGGCATTTTAATCTTCAGAAAATTAAAGAAGCAATTTTTCTCCTAAGAGGACGTGTTCGAACCCACAAACGCATGTCGTACTTTCTGGAATTGGATTAGAAAATATTATTTACTAGTTAAATAGCCATCCGCAATGGGCTGTCTCCACGCTTTCCATAAGTGTGGAAAGGTTTCTTGCTCAGTTTCTTTGTGGCTAAGACTTTGCAAAAACACGCTGTATTTTACTTCCCCAAACCCAGCACACGGATAGTCCTCTTCGGCTTCCTTCCCAGGTGACCACCGCCTGGGAATGGGTACCAGGGGGCCTGGAGCACCCAGGACCTAGGTCAAACCCATGGGTCGACGGAGGTCAACCAGGGGAGCATCTCTGATGTGATAAAATTGAGGGCTGCAGCCCTCGATACGATCCCCGAAGCCCACCACCGTCAGCGGCACCAACTGGGCACGGTCATAGCCCTGGCTCAGACCCCGCTGCAAGCCCGGAAGAGCAACTGGGCCCTGGCCCGACAGGCTGGGGGTAGTACGCTGGCACATGCGTTCGGCCAGAGACTTCTTCACGTCTAAACCGAGTCCATCTGGCAGCTTTCATGAAGCAGCAAAGGCACGTCACACGCACAAACCCCCTTTTCTAACGCCCGGGTCTGCAGGAGCAGACAGGACCACGGCGCGTTTCCGAGCCCGGAGGAGCTCAGGCAGACGGACGGAGATGATTCAGGATGATTGACCCATCTCCAGGGGTCTCTTGCATAAGGCAGCATTGCTTTGCTGTTTGCTTTTTGTCCCTAGCTGCAACGTTATTAATATTTCAAGCCGGATGGCTGCTTTGTGCTGGGAAAGAGGCGAAGGCCTGCTGCACTGCTAAGTCCCATTTGCTCCATAAAGTGCCCTTACGCCTCGCCCGTGTCATGGAAACGACTCCACCTTACGCCGCTCGCCGAGCTCCACACATTAGCACCCTCGCTGCGTTTAGGAGACAAACCAAAGTCATTTCCCGGCTATTCCCATTTAGCTCGCAGTGCATTTGTGCTTGCGCTCCCCCCTACTCTCCAATAACGACTCATTTAACAGCAGCAAGGCAATTAGGCAGGCCACGCAATATTGATTTTCTAAGTGAGAGAAATTCAGACGCAAACATCGTTGTCTGGAGCATTACTTAAGGAACGTCCCTTGCAGCCTCATCTCGGCTTGGACAAAGGCCGACAGCAGAGAAGATGCTGGAAGGGGAATACAGGGTTAGCTGATCAGACTGATTTAAGACGATTTCTCTTAATGCCCACGCGGGTCTGCAAAATGCTTCAGACCGGCTACATCCAGCGCAGATGTGACATTCTCCTAATAAGCACCTCTGTGCGTATAGAAATGCAGTTAGAGAAACGCGAGCCGGCTTTATTGTTTAGTATCATACCACCCACCTGAATAAAACACGGCCTGACACATGCCATGAAGAATTACTTCAAGGATGCAAAGCCCTGAGGCACTAAAGCCCCGTTTGTATTCCAGCCGCACTAGCCAAAAATCAAATAAATAAATAAATAAATCAGCAGCACGTCTCCGCCGCCGTGAAGGGATTTTCCAGCTATTCAGACGCGTCCCACTTTGCCAGTATAAGCTCTGCTATCGGACTTGCAAGGGCAGCAGCGAGGAACGGGCATGCAAAGCAGAGACAAAGCAAACGGCAGAAGCCTGCGTGGAGAAATCACTCCGATTTGCCACGTTTCTGGGTCCCGTTAGGAGACGGCGGCGTTCGCGGCAGACCCGGGCCCCGGCGTGAAGAACAGCAGCGCCCCCGCCATTTCCGCCGCTCTATATTTAGCGACAGCGACTACTCAAAACAGGATTCAAAACACTGCCCGTCTGCAGGCTCCCAAGTGGGAGTGCGTTTGGAAGCCGGCTGCCTTATTTTGGTGCCGTTTCGGAGAAAAGCTGCGAGTGCCGATTGTCGCCGTGGAAAACCGGTCCCTCGAACGCCGAGGCAAGGACAGCGACGGAAGGAGACGGTGGGCCGCGGCCGCGCGGGAGATGCCCACCTTCCCGCGCTGTCCCGGAGACACCCCGTCTGCAGAACACCAGCCCGTACCTCCTCCCCAGCCCTCCTCTGACAATTAGCGCAACGGCGTCCGTTTTAGATGAAACGAAGATGCATAAAAGGAGGACTCCGACAGCGCTGCGCCAGCTGACGCCAGCTCACCGTCAGAAAAAGGGCCGCGTGCTTTCGACGATTTGCTTTGCAAGAAACAAGTCGCGGGGCTGTACCGTGGGTTACAGGACGGAGTGGCCGGAGCCGCTGGGATTTGCAGATCGGGAGTCCTGGCAGCAGCAACATTTCTGGAAGTTTTGGTTTGACCCCCTTGGGTTCACACCACGGTGCGCGGCCGGCCTCTCTGAAGTCTGGGCTGGCGAGGAGGAGCTGCGCGAGCAGGAGGCCGTGACAAAGCCATCGTCAGCAGGAGCGCAGGGAGCCAGACCCTCACGTGGGGCAAATGTCTGCAAAGACCGGCATGCTAAGGAGCCTGAGATAACGAGCACGTGGCAGAAAAGCCTCGCCTACAGCATCTTTGCAAACAGTTCGATTAAAGCACTGACAACCATGGCGCGGGCATGGAGCTGGCCGCTCGCGTCACGTTGTGCCGTTTCTCTCCTCCGAGTGGAGTACGCGTTTTTCAACAGGCGAACGAGGAACTTTCCTCTAGATTTTCACGATGCCGGTGCCGAAGCTTTTGGGATTCACAAGCACGGCAGCTGCCGCAGCAATGAATAATCTGACCGCGGGGACAGAAGCGGAGCCCTGTGTTTATTAGTGCAAATATTCACTATGTTCGTTAGTACAAATTGCTTCTTGCACTGTTCAGCCGTCTCTAATCTCCGCACAAGTTCTTGTGCAGGCCAAAAGGCGCACCAGGTGCTTGGGAGACTCAATGTGGGTTCACTCGTGTCCAAGCGTGAACTCAATCAGCAGGAGTCACAGGTCCAACGGAAAGGGGACATCCCTGCTCCTCTGACGGGGAGCACCAAGAGCAGGCGCTAAAGGGAATCTGTGCAAGCGCCAGCCCTGGTTTAATCCCACGAGCGTTACGGACTGACATTTAGAGGAAGGGGAAGAAATGCAGCACGAAGGGAAGCGTCCAGAAAAACGACTCCAGGTGCCAGACAATAGCTTTACAGCCTCTAAGTGGCAAGGCTGGCGGTTGTAACGTACCGCACCTGAGAACAGAAAAACGCCGGACGTCGGGGTGGTACAATGCACGCCAGGCTCAGAGGGTCTCGATTCGTCACCCCAGGCCATTTCAAAAGCACACAGCCGAGATCGAGACCGGATGTCACATCTGGCTGGAGGGCGAAGTGGCGAACGGGGAAGGAAGGGCTAGACCCACCCCGCAACTCCCCTTCGCGGTGCTTGATTCAGGGAAGCGGACTGGCGGGACTCTGAGTCCTGGACTGCTTTGCACTTTCATCCCAGAAAAAGCTAATTTTCTCACATTTCAAACCTTGACGCCAGGATCAGATCACCCCGGGGAGACGGTGAGCAACGGGTCGCCGCGCCCGGGGCTCCCGGAGGTCACCGGGCTGCGTCAGAAATGGTCCAAAATGATCATCTGATGGCTGTTTGGTCACCTGGGTGGAAGTCACGGGGGTGGGGGGCAGCATTCGGGTCTCAGGGCAGGTGCCTGGCCATGGAGCCCCCCATCTCAGCTGGCACTACCCGACTCCCACCCCAAAAAGCTCCTGCCCTGCCCCTGTGGTATCACCGTATCGCCTGGTCCCTGCAGGCCAGGGTCAAGGCACGTGTGGCTGGGTGGGATGGGGGACGCTACCCCTTCTCACTACCACCAGCGTGCCTCTTTGGAGCGTAGAGAGAGGAACATATGCAGGCCTGTCAGTCAGCCCTGAATTCCCACCGCGCGCAGGGGTTTTTTTAAGTTGTTCTTGGAAAATGTCACTATTCATTGTCAGAAGTTCCTGCGATGCAGTACCTCTCATTACGCCTAAGCCCTTTCAGCGCAGAATAGCCACACACTGATAACCTGAATATATTTTCTGCAGCTGCTGTTCCATAGACTGCGCTCTTGTACAGTCAGATTATTTTGTATGCTTATTAGGCCCATTATTTTATAACTCATCCCTCTGTGTAATGCCGGCTCCATATCACTCCGTTTAAATGAAAATATGTGGCGGTGAAACGAGCAGGCCTGGCGATTCCCAGAGATGGAGAGAGGGGGAGACACATGGGGGGCAGCTCAGTGTCTAAAGGGCCAGACCGGGGCCAGGCTGCAGTCCTCCCCGTGCGGCCAGTTACCCTCCTGCCACCCCCTTGCCCGCACCGTCTGTTCCTGCTCCTTCGGGGAGCTCGCCCGCCCGGCCTCTGCCGGCGCCCTGGGGAGAGCGGTGCGAGCCGCGGCTCTGCATCGCCCCGACGCGATCTGCTCCTGCCCCCAGCCCCGAGCTGCCTCCACGGCTCCCACGCATCCGCACGCCCCATGGCGAGCACCTGGCAAGGAGAGAGGTGCCCACAACCCTGGCTTTGTTTGGCGGGGCCTTTCTGCAGGCAAATTTGATTGACCTTTATTCCCCCTCTTTTCTTTTCAGGCACCTGAGCCCTCGGGGCGGGGCGCTACCAAAGTGCCATGGATGAGCGGCTATTTATCATCGTCATGATGCGTGCCAGCAGACTGGCATCAGCAACTGGCTTTACTGCATCGACATCCAAGCGAGACGCCAGCTCCCAGCAAGAGTCACAGTCTGACGGCCACAGCCGGCCCGCACGCAGCACGCAGGAAGGGGCCCAGCTCACGAGGAGTGAATGCCGACGGCGAGTGCCAGGACCGCTTTGGGAAGGGGAGGAAGGTGTGGTTTCTCCTTTGCCATAAGGCTTCCCGGGCACCTCCAGACATACTCCATTCAGTCCCTGCCCTTGCGAATAACGACCTGCAGATGAACACGAAAGCCGCCGCGACGGTTAGAGCCCTGCCCGGGTCCGGGATGCTGCACTAGACCCACGGATGAAGGAGCTTTGGTGACGCCCAGATCTCCACGCAAGCTTCGCGTCTGCTTGTACGTGACGGGCCCGACTAAACCCCGAGTGCACGACAGAGTCTGGGCAGAGCTCGCTTCCCAGGCTTGCAGCTCTAGCCCCCTTGCTAGCTGCTCTTCTAGCCATCCCATGGCGGTTTGCGGGCCCCGGGAGAATAGCTGCCATTCTCGCCCAGCTGCACGCTCGGCACTTGCCCGTCTCCTGGCTTTCTCCCCACCATCCAAGCGCCTGCGCTACCCAGCTCTCCATTTCAGCTCCGTACCTCAGGGGCTCTGGGGCCAAGAAGCAGGCAGGCAGTTGCGAGGAAAAACAGTCCCAGCACCAGCCAAAGCACCTGACTTCCACGCACACAGGAACCAAAAATATGTCAGTGCTTTTGAAACAACTGGTGTAGAAAAGATGCTTCCTCCACAGCCAATGTGGGGGGATGCGTGCAGCACATTTATTAGGAAAAGCAAAAAAAACCCCCCAAAACAAACCTGAGAGCCATGGAAAGCTTTCCACGGGAAGAGGGAGAGAAAAGAAGGGGGCTGCTTAATTGGAAAAGAAAAGGAATAAGAGGGGCTGCGATAGAGGCTGGGTGAATAATGAATGGCAATGTGGGAGATGAATGGGCTGCTTCTGTTTACCATCTCCTAGCAGGAGAGAACAGACAATAAAACTGAAAGGCAGCAAATTTGAAACTGATAAAAGAAAATGATTTTTTTTTATACAAGGCATAATTAACCTGTGGAACTCATTGCTACAAGATGTAATTGGGGACAAAAGTTTAATAGGATTCAAAATTAGATTAGAGGCTTATACAGATAATGAGAACATCTGCAGTCATGATCTGGGGTGCTTTTTTTTCCCATTTCTCTTTTAGAAGAGATACCGTGACGCTCTCACGCTGCAGGGCACACGCGCCCACCAGCAGACAGGGTTAGGAAGGTGTTCTTCCTGCAGTGCCCTTACTCCAGAATTCTGCAGTACGGGCTTGCCTCAAGGGCTGCAAGCATCTAGCGCTGATCCAGACACTGGACTGGACGGGTCACTACTCCGAGTCCGTCTTCCCATTCCTACTCCTGACAGACCTATGCAAAAAGATGAGCACCTTGCCCCTGGCCGGGAGGAAGAGCAGGATTCGAGTACAAGCACGCCAAGCGAGAAGGCTGCGAGCCCACTGCGTATGCGAGAGACACGAACGGTTCATCTTGAGGGATAAAAAACCAAACCAAACCCTTTGCCCATCTCCAGCACCTTTCACTGGTGTATTTAGAAGTGCTTTGCTCAGAGTCGTTTAGGGGTCTCCCAGCACATCTGGGGTGGGTACATTATACAGGGGGACAAAATCAAGTAAAGCAGCTGGTCGAGGACTCGCCCAAGGCCGCAAGGCAAAGTCGCTGCAGGGACCCTGACACTCAGCCCCCTTCTCCTGGCCTTTGGAAATGGAGCCAGGAATAACTAGTTAAAGGATGGGGGATTGAGGGCACTACTGCTAGCCAGACCTACAGCCCTCGATGCCTCAAGGAGCTCCCAGAAGAAAAAGGAGGTGTGAAAGCAAGAGCTACCGTAAATAAATCTCCCTGCACTGAAGGTTTGCCAGCCTCTTCCAATGCATCCCCCTGGGACACAACTGGGTTCCTCCATGGAGGAGCTTCCTCACCACCTTCCAGCCATCAGGATAATTATCTCCAAGTGCGGCCCAGGCTGGTGTAATCAAGCAAAGCCCCCAAGGATTCAGCATTAGTGAAGCTGTTGGCTAACATTTCTGTAGCTACTCGACTGGGAATCACGGTCCTTGCACTTCTCTAATCTGTCGCACGGCAACTCTCGTGCAGACAGGTAGATTTCTGCCTACCTGAGAAGGCTTCGGTGTCCGTTATCACCCTGACTAGCCCTGCAGGGCTGCCACAGGGCAGCACGAACGAGCTCGGCCATGGCCCAGTGGACACATCACACCGAGGAGCGAAACCGAGAAATTCTGCTTCCTTATCTCAGGACAGGCTGCGGTTACTTTGGCGGGCCGGGCTAAGGCCCACGCATCACTCCCCGCAAGGGCTAACCGCAGTACGTCTCTGCGGAGGGGATTCTTCCTCTTGCGTGGGACGCCTCCGCTCCACGGCTCTGCGCTCTTCCTCGATTTTAAAGTCCAGGCTCCAATATAAGCATCCAGCCAGGATCTGAGCAATTGCTCCGTTTCCTGCCCGTGCTCTGCCTTGCTCCCTAGTCAATAAGGTCTGGATGATGAATAATGAATGCCAGGGGTGGCAGAGACTCCATGCAGAGTGCCTGCCGATGCCACGAACCGTTCAGAAGTTGATGGGTAATGTTAAGCAGGGACCCACGCATCACTCGATGGGGAACACCCATCAGGCCTAGGATGAGCCTGCTGGTCCCCAAGCCTGGAAACACACTGTATGAAATGTCATCGTGCCAACACTTAAAAGCCAATGCCTGCCATTCGTGGGGAGTGCGTACGCAGCGGTCACTTCACCACCCACCGGGAGGAAGGGGGAACGGGTGCAACCTGGCCCTGCAAACATGGGATGCGTTACAATTAGCAAAGCTCAGAGCCTGGGCAGCCTTCACGTGTTGTTGGCTGAGCACGGAGGTGGCTGCTCTCTTTGTAAGGGTCCTGTCCCAAGCCTCAGGGCCCACAGCCGTCCAAGCACCAGGGTTTTGAACACCTGGACTTACGCCGCTCACTTCTGGTTTCCAGCTGTGCCCAGGACCGGAGCCATGGAAGCAACACAGAAAAGGTCGGTCTCGTCCTAGTCTCGCCACAGCCTCTTGCCAGGGAAAATGCAGCACCGGGTTGCAGACGCACGGCACCTGAACGGCGTGGAGAAGGCTCTGAATAGCCAGGCTTCCCGCGGCGCCGGGGTCAGACTGGACCCTCGCGAGCGCGGAGGGCAGCAGGGTGGGAGGCGCAGCCGCCCGGAGGGGGCTGCACAGGAGACGCTACTCCTCATCCGGGAAGCATCATGCTCCGACCCAGAAAGAAAGACAAAGCCTGCCCGAAGGCGCCGGCTCGCTAATTGGCAGAGACGGCACTTGGCCTTCGTTAATGCCCAGGAGGATTACTCAAGCACACACACGGGGTGGACAATGGATGCCATCATCTGATGAGATCCCAGCCAACACAGCAGGATGAGCTAATAGCAGTTAATGCCCCCTGACCTTTTGCTCTTAATTCTCAAAGGGAAGCGTGGGGGAAGAAAAACCTCTCACAAGCCCGAATTGCTCGCAGAGAGGTTTAGCATCTAGTTGCAATCACGTCCATGGTGGAACAGAGATCCCTCCGAGCAAGGACAGCACGATATTAATTATTCAGGCTACAACAGTTATGCAAATCCCTTGCAGGACAGGTTTGCGAAGGGGCTCTGATGGGGAGGGAACACCCAAATGCCTGGAATAAGGGGCAATCTCCCCCATACTGGCAACAGAGCATCGCAGGGCTACTTCACAGAGCCAGCAGGATCCCAGAGACGCTTGGAAATGTACGTGAAACGAGAGAGCCTGACATCAAAATCTGTGGATGTATCATTACGAATCCCTTACTGTTTCTATGGCACGTGTCCGATACGAACTGCATCGCATAGGCAGCCGGGGCGCACGAAAGCCAAGCTCACCGCAACTCCTGCCTCTTATCTCGTTTCAAAACAACCGTAAGTGGTTTTAAAGGCTGCTATTTTAATTCCTGCTCAATGCACTGGCATCATTAAATTAAATTCCTGCTTCTCTTTGTCACTGGGAAAACAGAGGTCTGAATTTTACTGAAAAGAACGGGAGCAGGACAATAAACACAAATATCACTGCCAGGGAAAACGAGCTCGTCGTCTTATTACAAGAACATTACCCAGGCTGTAGCGTGATTCACCTGATATCTCCCTAATGATAATTTCAACTCAAAGGTGCCCGATAATAGACGCAGAGCTGTGCTGTTAATGTGCGCGGCGAGGGGAGGGAGAGGAAATTTTTACCCAGCTTTTCCTTCCAGTTGATGGATGAACTTGACACAGTTATTTCATATTCACAAGTCTTGAACATCATTATATCCAGCGCTCTGTACAGCTAACAGCCGGCAGTGAGCTCAGTGCCCGGGCTGCCTCGAGCTACAATCAACGGATTTCTGTGCGTGGCCACCGCTATATGAAATTGGATAACAAGATATACATGTCAAGCATCTGCGTCTTCTGGAAGAAGCCTGAACAAAGGCTTGCAAACACAGCCCCGGCTCAATTGCTCTATTTCCATTCGCAACTTTTTTCTTTTCCCCCTTGCACAAATTAAGGTCCCGTGGAATTTAAACAGAAGAGAAAACAACGGGATTAAACTTGACCGTACGCATCCCCTCTCTGCAGAAGAGCAAGACGTTTGCCATGGCTGGATTCGCAGGGAAGGACCGCAGCGAGAGAGAGAACCACGATCACTGCAACAAGGACTGGATAATTTTGCAAAGCTTAATAACGTTCGCAGTGCCCAGGTTACAAACGAAGGGAGGACTGGGACAAGGCTGAGCTGGGGTTTCGGCAGAGGCCCTCGGAATCGTTAAGAGTAATTAATTACCAAAGCATCAGGTTCCGAGGAAGTCAAGCTTTAATTAAAAATAAGTGCCTAGAAACAAGCAAAAAATGGCTTCTAGCTCCGCTGTGCGAGGGCACAAGTGCGTGGGCAGGCGTCCCCTGTGCTGCCCTGCCGGGGCACAGGTAAACCAACAGCACCAGCACGTCCGCGGGGCGTGCCGCAGCCCAGGTGCCCTCCTGAAGCCTGGCTGGCTTGTTGGGTAGGGCCCCAGCTCACTCCGCCTCTGGAAACCGCTGCGAGGGCGGTCGACACGAGACGCTTCCTGCGCAGTAGCCTGATAACACTGCGCAGCAGCGTGCCGGTCAAAACCCATGCTAATGCACTACTGCACAGTAAGCATCACTAAACCCGTGCGTCGGCACTACTGCGCGCTAACTGCACTTGCTGCACATTTCGTTAGTCCTCCATTAACCGAGTACCAGACGAAATGTGCAGAAACTACTGCGCGTTAATGAACATGTAGACGTGCCCCGAACCAAGACGCTGTTCTCATGCGCTCATCCAGCAAGAAAGCTGCTTCCCAGTGGCTCCAGCCAGGGCCTCTTCAAGATGCGGTTCCCCGCACTACCCCTGGAAGAGGAGGAGGCAGAACCACGAAAGCTCCCCTGCTGCAACCGGCGGCACTCAGTCCCTCCCTCCCAGGGCACACCTGCCCCTTTTCCCACCACTGACAACCCGAGAGTTAATCGTGCTATCAAAATGCTATCTGGGTTGCCTCCTTTTGCAGGGTCAGCTAGTTGCATGGCTACAAGCACCAGCCAGACCAAGTGAGCAGAGGTATATTGTTTAATACAGTGTGTACGCACACATATGTATATACACACATACACACACAGAGACAGAATACAACAGGCAGGCACAGTGCTCACAAATTCTGCAGAGACTGCCAATTGAAAGGACTGGGTCAACCAAGGCAAAATCGGACGCACAAAGCCACGCGGCCCCTCCTCGCAGGTAGTTTCAAAGAGGGAGAACAGAGGCAGACGTCAGCAAAGCGACCCGCTCGCCTAAGGCTCCCCAGAGCCAGCGGCAGCGCGAGGGGTCGAACCTGAGGTTCGGGATGCCCGAGGCCCGCTGGCCGTCCCCCAGGGCTCATCCTAGCTGCTGCATTATCCCGTTACGCACGGCACCTGTTTAGCACAACGCCAGCTTGCCTACTGCCCTCAGTAAAATAATGATCTGATTATGCATGCACTGCTCATACAAACGCTCCCAGGCACGGCCGAACCTTTGCCTGGCAAATGCAATTCTCAAGACGTCCAGATGCAATCCGGCAACAAGAAGTTACACAAACAAGGGCAAAAGCCCAGCTCCCCCAGCCGGTTTCCTTTTCTCTCCATAGATACTGTCTTTATGCACCCGTGTTGAGACATGAGATCATTCGAGAGGAGCTGGCAGCACATGGCTCGGCTGTACGTGCGCAGCGCGGGGAAGGAAGCAGTGCAAAAGAAGCCTCCTCCTGCCGGTCGTGTACCACACCGGAAATAATCCCTCATCATTAAGCTGATGCAGCGTGTAAGCAGGCATTGGAGTTGCCTGTCAGAGACTGGTGTAAACAACGCTCGCCCCTGTTCCAGGACAGGCGGCGGGTTTGCAAACAGGCTCCAAACCGGCCGACCGCTCTGCTCTTCAGCCGGGTGGAAAGACAACAGGAAGAGACAGCACTAGGCAGGTCTAGCCGAATGCCCGAGGGACTGCCCGCCGAAACCTCCCGCGGAGAGAGCGCAGGGCCGGGGAGCTTGGAAGCGCGCCGTCTTCCCGCCTGTCATTCGAAAGACGCTCTGGTTTCCAGACAGGACCGTGCTGGGCGAAGCGCGGGGAGTGGCGTAACCGTGGAGGTATGCGCGGTGCGGGATGATGCATGATGCTGGGCCCCGGGTAGAAACGCTTTTTGTTTAAAACCAAAATGCATACCAATTAATGCAGAAATACAAGACCGACAAAAGCCTTCTGCAAGCGCTATGGTGCAGGGAAGCTACGTTACTCCACCCTGCAGCTCTGGGGGAATCATTAATGAAGTTCTCCTCGTCTGTAATTTTCACTTTTATTAACATAAATAATAATGCCCCGACTGCCTCCTGTGTGGGCGCGTAAAAGGATTCAGAGCAAATCTGTTTATTCCCAGAGACGAGATTGATAAGCCCAAACCAAGCACGGAAAACCACACCAGCCACTGCTATGCTCTGGCTTGTACCAAAAGCTAATTAGTTGTACAGAGGACTTCAAGGAGAACATCAGCAGCGCTGGAAACCGCCTGCTTCGGACTCTCAGCACAAGGGATGAGGATAAAATGAATGATGGATACGGGCTTAACCTCTGTTAACCCTCCAGGTGAGGCCTGATGTACGGTGAGAGAAGACCTTTGCCAGCCGGTGGCTGATAAAGACTGGGCAGCAGCAGTTCAAGTCCAGCACTCTACCGTTCTGGTCAACATTTTTAAACGTGTAAAAGGAAAGGAAAGTCAATGCACGAATTGACCGGCTACCTCACCGCAGGAACAAGGCACGCCGCTGGACTGACTTAGCAAACGTTCGTCCGAGGCTAGCCATCTGCAGCTGCAATACAATGCTTTGATTACACACGTGCAAAAGTTAGTGTACAGAATTAACTTTCCCTTATTCAGTGGGTTTGGAGAAACGTAGCTTCACACTACACTAATTCGGTGCCCTCGGTATGAAAACTCCCCATTATGATGTCTCATCAAATTACAGGCAACAATGCAAGGGTATCATCTATATCCTCACGCAACTCTATATTTTGTAATTAAGCAGGACACTGAAACAATGGCCTTGCTTATGGAGAGAAGGTCAGGGATGCAAACCATATTTTTTCAAGCTAATTGTAAGATGCATGAAGCCAATTATCACAGTCGCACTGCATATGGCGAAGTCGGGAGGGTTTTTATCATTTTGCTAGATGCCTCCCAGTCAAGTCAAGGTGTCAGCAGGGCACCCCACGGGGTCACGGAGCGCCACTTTGTCTGGGCTGCCAGGAAATTGGAAAGGGGACAAACGGCAGAAGGGGAGAATAATTCCCCCTACCCCCTCCACCTATTTGTTTTCTTCCTTCCCTGGGATAATCTAGCGCGGTGTGAAAAATGGGCTACGGAGAAACCCAGCCTTTCCCTCAAAGGCACCGGATATAAACTCCCCGTTGGAGCAGGAAGTCAACCCGCGTGAGGAATGGAAAGGAAGCGCCCACCTGCTTCTGCGTGAACGTCAGACGGGCTCCCCTCGGACACCCATCACCGGCGTGCGCTCGTGTGCCCGCGCACACCCACACGCCCAGGCAGGGCCACCTTAACAAGGGGAAGACGCACAACCCACCATTGCCTCGGGAAATCTGGGAGAGCACCTTGCTGTTCCTAGCCGGTCTCGGCTTCCCGCGCGGTTTTTAGCTGGCATTAGCAGAGGGTGGTGCTGTACTGCCCGAGGGGAGTCGTGCAAAACCCGTGTCCCCACGAGGAGTGACAAGAGCACCAATCTGTGCCCTGCCAAGCTCATTACTGCCTCAGATGCTGATACCGGGCTGCTCTCCACTCCCCTGACAACAAACGCTCCCGGTGTCGTTACTCATGAAGAATGAAGCTGCTAATTCCCCACGCCGCGCTCCCGCAATGAATCTCCAACCAGGAGACTTAGCTTAAGCAAGAGGTGCCCCCGTCATCCGTCATTAACCGCAGCATCAAATCGATTCCAGAGGGGAACAAACGCCACTGTCGACGTGGGAGAAACCTGGGCTGCCGGTGCAGGAGAGGTTTAGTGCGTCTTGCACAGCCGACGATTTGTATTTCTTCCTTGCAGGGGACTGCCGTTGTTTCCGATTCAGGGCTCCTTGAAATCAAGCTACAAACAACCCCTTCCTGTTAACAACATCGCTGCTTTTTTCGTACTCGAGGACCCGGCAGGAGCAACGTGACGTTTTCGGTGGAGAAGAGAGCGTGTCCCCTCCTGTACTTCTGTAACGCTCTTCTCTTGTTCGTTTTGCTCGAGCCTTCCAACATAACCATTAATTAGAGACCAGTAATTAACTTTCCGGTTCGAGAAATATTTTGCAAAGGAATCGCATTAAAAGGCTGATTTGCATATTTCGAGACAAGGTTCCCTTGAAATAAATGCAGGTAGGATAGGAGGCCAGCAATCTTGTGATTGCCCTTGAATCTCCGCCACATTATCGTTCGCTGATTGGAGGGTGGGAGCTGACACTATCTAGTGCATGATAAACAGGCCCTATTATCTGCCAAGCCCTCCCTGTCCCTTTCTGTCCTAAAAAATTATATTTTGCATTTCAAACCCTTGCTGTTGATAGGGCTAAATGCTTCCCATGTAGGGCCCCACCACGTCCGACAGCCTCAGCAGCGCCTGCTGGAAGTAGGCTTGTCATCATGAAAACCGTGGGCCCGTTTGCAGCCCTTAGTCCCTCTGCACTGGGCTCCCTGCGTTTATACCCACCTGCCTGAAAAACCTCACCGGCTACTGCTATTGAAGTCGGAAGCAAAAGGAGAGCGCGCGCTAATCGCACTTCCTAGCACCGATCTGAAAGCCATTCATGCGTTCTGGGGGCTGCCGGTGGCCTAGTTTTGCCTTGTGAATCATCTTCCTTTGCACAGGAAATAAAATGAATTTCTGAGACTTTGCAGTGCCAGGGCAGAGGCCACCACATTCCCATCAAGCCCAACTAATTTCACCTTGACTTATAATGTCCTGGAAGAATAAACACACAAGAACTTGATCTAAAAAGATCTCGCTATTATAAGCTTAGCTTTCTAACCCACCGCAGGTATTTTTAAATGACATTCATCATACGTTGCTGGATAAAAAGGAGCCTTGAGCGTTTGAAAACCCACAAAACTGACCTCTCTCGCATAGGACTAGGAATTCGTAGCTCACGGGTTGAACGCAGACTTCCCTCTCCGGGGGTAGCAAATAAAAAGCTTTAATAGAGAAAATAAATTGTGGGGGGGAGAGGATAACACTAGTGCAAGTCTTTGGTGCTATTAATTCATCACCATATCCCTTCCAAGACTGAGGCTCATTTAACAATCGGCCATATGCTCCGACTTTCATGTTGCCAAGAGAAAGCATAAATGGCGTGTTATCTCCTGGAATTATGCAGAGAAACTTGCAAAATAATCACAAACCTTAGTAATTTAGAGCATCTCAGTTTTAAATGAGTTCCAGGCACACACAGAATAGTATCTTCAGGAAAGATCAATATTGTAATTACACAGTTTAGGGTTTATCCCAGAATAACAAGAGCCAGACAAAATGAAGCTAAAAAATTAAAAAAAAAAAGAAGAAAGAAACCACATCTCACCAGGTCAGTAAAATCTGAGTGCACTCATGCGCCGAAGATTAACTGTCCTAGCGCCTGCCTGCTTCTAGCTTCCAATGAGGAAATATCAATCTAAGCTGCAAACAGGAAATATGGGGTGAGAAGTCCAGGGATTTGGTCCCGGGTGGAGTTGTAGCTGCCGCTACCGCTCAAATCGCTACGATCCACGTAGGTAAGAAGAAACCTATCCCCAGGCCAAAGTCCCAGCTCCAGTGGTGAAACCCTTACAGGCGTGCCCCCCAAAGCCCGTGAACCCTCCCGGGACCCATCTGGAATAAAACCACATCTACGTGTCAGTCTTGTATGGGGATTTACTACCGCTGAAGTTCGTTCTTCCTTTTTACAATGCGCCTCCCCTTGCTGAAATAAAAGTCTAGCGTGGGCTTATAGTTGAGCCCACCATTCAGAGAAACTCAGCCCGTTTCACCTCGGGGGGGGGGGGGGGTCGCTTCGAATCGCCCGGAGCTGGGAAAGCCTGAACAGTGTCATTACCACCCTCTGGCTGTTTAAAGGAAAGGAGCTGGGCAGGTCTTCTCGTAGGTCCCAAGACTAGGTGGATGCACCGATAGGAGCTGCCCAGCTCCCTCGCTAGCTCACGTGCGAAGCTGGCACGAGTCGTGACGAGCTCGACCCCCTCGGGATGGCTTCTTCAGCGCAGGGCGGTGCAAAACTCCCCGTACTTGTGCCTGCACTAACCACAGAAAACCTCCCTCGGCTCTGCTGACGACGCGGTGTCTTTGCCAGGGCTAGGACGGGCTGATCTTTTTAAACATCCTTCTTTATGGTGACGAGACCCTGCTCTGTGACCTTTGTGACGACAATGTTTCCAAAAACACGTTGGTGGCCAAATGGGGGTCTTGCACAGACCCTCATCAGGAGACATGACAGCTCGTTTTGCTCAGGATGAAAGCTGTAGGCATGGCGCACACCAACAGATGGTTAATTATTTCCATTTTTATTGCAATTCAGCTCAAAGACAGACCAAGCGTGCCTGCCCTGATGTTAGCAAGCTTGGCTGCCTTGCCAGTTAGCGGAGGGCACTCTTTGTCCTCAATTCTGTGATGACCATGCCAGTAAATCCAGCTTCCCACCCCCGGCCCATCCTCCACTAAACGACCACCCGGCAGCTATGGACTATCATTTGCTCCTGAAGTCGGAGACTGTCGAGCCGGTCCTGCGAGGTAAAGCTCTGTCTTCAGGATGCCGTCAATAGTCATTACACCGAACAAAGGGAAACAGAGATAGCTTTCCCCTCTACAGTGAAGCCTCGTTTCAGTCCCACCAAAATCAAGGGGACTTTTGACACAGATTTCAGAGGAAGCAGGATCAATCCCACTGCTTATTAACTTCAGTTTTAAAAATCCTACACAAACTCATCTCTCAGTCCCGTGCAGAACATGCTTTTAAAAGGGCAACATTGCAAAAGCCATCAGAAGTATTTTAGGACCAGTCGTTAACGGCCACAGCAAACTAACCCCCTGGGTTTTCCAGCTCCGCTCTCCCAAACCGGTCCTCGATGGTGTCCTTCGTCACGTACGTCGCTGTAGAAACGTGGGTCCGATTAAGGACAGCCACGTGCCAAATGCTTGATTTGTGGCTGAATCTGGAGAGGCCACTACGAAGACGAACACTCGGCGCACCACGATAAAACTTTGTCAGCCACGGTAATAAATCAAGAGGCAGGAAACCTTGTTAACAAACAGCTGCTTTAACTGAATGAACCCTCCTTTAGCTCTAATGAGCAATCTGACTAGCCAACAAATTGACAGGAGAGCTCTTTCCACAGACTTCATTTAGCCCTCGGATTTTTACAAACTGATCGTGCCAGCCTCCTGTTCGGACTGGGTCAGACCCTGCCAGGCTGGCTCACGCTCGGTAGCGCCACCGTACGCCATCAGTCGTCCCACTCAGATCAGGAGGGTCTCTCGCAGAACAAGGTATGGAGGGCGAGTAAAAGTGGCAAAGCTCTTACCTGACCTGACATCCCCTCGGCACACCTTTTCCAGACCTACAGCACGGCCGGCAGGAGCTCTTCTTGCTGCTTCCCCGCCAATGCAAAATCCAGCAGGGCGAGGAACGCAGGAAGCCTCTGCTACAAACCAGTGCCTCGTCTGCCTAGCTAGGGTACGGTTTTCTGACCCAGGCCTTTGGATTTGTCAGCTATTCTACTGCTGGCCGGGGTTTTACTAAAATATACTTCCTTTAGCTTCTTCCATTGCTCCAAACACAGTCCCAGCAGGGTCTAAATTCACCAAGAGATGCCTGGCAATAGCAACGTGGACAGGAAATGTGGAAGCAGACGCGGAACTGGCAACCTTGGTATATGCCACGTAAGCCCCAGGCAACGAAGGAGCACACGTTTCCGACTGTCAGCCGTCTCAAAGTGGGGCCCAAGCGGCTCTCCTTGACCAAGAGGAAGTCTGAAAAAGCCAGGCTGCGGATGTCAAACTGATGTCAAATTAACGAGACAACTCTGCCCCAGCACCAGTGAACCCCTGCCAATATGTCCCAGGTTCAAAACCGGGCGCTGGTTTGGTTTTTTAATCCTGTAATAAATCTCACACTCCCCCCTATTCCAGTACTTCCCCCCTTGCTGCTTTTGCACTTACATCATTTATTCACGTTTGCCCCTATGCACTATTCCAGATCCTCCTCAGTAAAGAAAGACACATGGTACATCTGTTTCGATCCCCCTGCCTTCACTGTACGTGCGTATCGTGCGCGAATCATCTTCTGGCTGGCTATTGGTATATGCGTAGGCGCACACTTTATCTATTCATCCACAGGCTGCGCGCAGCTGGATAGGCAGGATATGTGAGAATCAAAGGAGAAAAGGAGCGAAGAGGCACAACTCCCAGCACAGGTCCTGACACAGAAAAGCGAAGCAAGAAAATCTTTCATGATCTACTATCCCAAACGTTGCAGCCGCACGGATTGCAAGCATACGCATCTCACTGCTCCTTTGTGTCTGGGCACCTCTTTACTGTATGAAGTCCCGACACCCACAAACAGTGCACAGTTACTGCAAATACACAACGGAAATCGGGGAGCCGCTGCCTCCCGGATGCACGGCGCAGTCGACAATCACATGTTTAAAAGGCAAATGGTCTGAACCAAGATGCTCCTCTGAAGGACGTCTTGCATGTCGCAAGACCCAAGGAGGAAGCGTGGTCTGAAATGTGCGTATCCCAAACCCCACCTACTGCATTTTTCGGAGACATGGGGGTGTTCAGGAGGGTTAACCGTTGCATCGAAACCCTTGGGGTGTGGCTGAAGGGCTCGGCAGATATCGCCATGTGCTTTCTTCCACCTCTGCAAGAGCCAGTGCCCTACGTGAAATGTTATTTGCTTAAATTGTTCATCTGAGCCTGCTCGCAAAGCGATCAAAATAAAGCTATCATTAGATGGACCCCGACGGACCAGGGAGAGCACAAAGGCGAAGAAGTGACACCTGCACTAACAGAAGGCTGCAGTTTTCGGTTCCTCAGCTCACACGCACACACGAATCCCCGGGGTGGTGCTTGGGGCTAGCTAATATCACCTTTAATCTCCCCTGCCCATTTTGATCTACCCTGAAAGCCTCCAACGGCCACTCAGCGACCCTGCGAATACCAGGGTCTGGGTCAAACCGAGAGCAGACTCATGTCCAGGGCGCCCTGGCACTCTTGCCCTGCAAGAGCGACTTATCCGCAAGAGGGAAAGGGCAGGCAAGCTGTGGGGCTGAAACTGAGGTGACGTCTTGGAGACTCTAGCCTGCTCTGCCACGCTGCCGAAAACAGCCGATTCCCATATAGAAACAAGCCTGCCGCTCGATTTTCGAGGTAGAGAGAAAGCAGCATTGCATTTGCCAGCTCTCCTGCTCAGAGCAGCAGCGGCTCTCCAGGCACGTCCCCTGATGCCTCCGCGATCCCTGCCTGGCTCCGTGCACAGCACCCTGCCCTACTTAGAGCCCGTGCAAAAATCCCAGCCGAGGCAGCGACCCCGCGCCGCCCTGAAATATTGCTCCGCGCTGCCCGGCACAACCCTTTCACTTTCACAATCCAGAGAGATGCTTGCAGGAAACGCCAGCCCCGCTACAGAACGGTCCAGGCGGACGGCTGGCATCTGGGGGCTTCAAAACATGATGGCACCCTCCACCCCCCACCCCCCAAACGCACACGAAACCCAACGGGAAAGTTGCCACTGGCTTTTCAACCCAAAACGCCCCCACGGCGGCTTCCAAAGCAACGCCTGGGCCACGGCGAAGCCGCGACAGCACGTTTCCAACCGTTCGTCTACATCCTGCTCCGTGTCTGGTCATCGCTGTTTTTCACGCCTGGCATTTTCTTGGCACTTTATTACTATTGTTTCACTCCCCGGAGAGATTCGCACCGAGGCTGAAAGGTCCCTCTTTCGCAAGCAAGCGTTTGGTTCGTCTCCGTGGCTGCTAACGGAGTCAGACCGGCCCGACTCTGACCTCGATCTGCGAGTGCCAGCTTACAAATAAGTTGAGCCAGACAATATGCGTCACTGTGTGTGGGGGAACGAGGGAGAGAAACGCTCCGGCATATACACTTACATAGCAGATAAAGGGCCATCTTGCTTTCTAACCTCGCCGAGCTCCGGGTGAAGTGCCGATCAGAAACGGAGCTCACCCCCGCTTGTCCTGGTGGCCATCTGCCTCCCCGCTAGCCAGCCCGGGTCAAGCGCTCGCCCTCCGATCCGGCCGCACGGTCCCCGCAACGCGTCCTCTCCCCACTGAAAGATCCTGTCGTATCTCGGCCGGAAAAAAACCCAGCGCAGCCACGTACCGAGAATTCAGCCCAATGAACCGAAGGGGGTCCAGGGCCGGGAAAGGTAAGAGGATTTATGGAGATTACAGTTGATACTGTTAAATATTATTGTTCACCGAGCGTGTGACCCAGTATTGCTCAATGTAGCACAGTCTGCAAGCACCTCCCTCTCGTCCTCATCCACATCACTAGGCTTCGGCAGCTGCATCTACGTGCTATTTGCATGCCGGTGCCTGGGTTTAGGATTTATTTTTTAAAAAACACCAAACAACAAAAAACATCAAGTCGATGGCTTCCTGACCACATGTTATTGGACTTTAAAAGGGGGGGATTTGCACAGTGCACACACTTCAGCAAATTAAAATGCCTCCTTCCTGAGATGAAGCAAACCAACCTCGACTGCACATTTGGCCCTTGCTCCGAACACACTGCGTGCAGCCCAGGAAAAGCAATCCCCCATCCGCATGCAACGCGCACGTCCGCGCACAGAAGCGTCCTCTTACCTTTCATTGTCCACGCTCCTGAAGCCAGGTAAAATGTGCCGGAAGCTGCTGTTCCTATCAAGCTTGGGCTGGCTCTTTGTCCTTTTGATGGAGCCTTTAAGCCGGCGGCTGAGGAACCCCTGTGGGGTGAGACAAGAATACTAAATTATAACAAAAAAAAAAAAAAAAATCAAATTAAAAAAAAAAAAACCAAAAAAAACCAAAAACGGGGGGGAGAGAGCACGAGCCCTGAACCTGCTGCTTCACACCCAAGCGCGGCTCAGCAAATTGTTCTCTCCAGCTCCCTTCATCTGCAACGGCTGCAAGCGTCGCTCATTGTTGTCAGCCCCGGCTCCGCGGACTCCATCCAACATCTGCTCCCACCGCTCGCGGAGGCCAGGGAGCTACGTCGACGCGAGACTCCCCTAAGCCTCCGTTACCTTGGCAACCATCAGCTCACATAAAAATACTGTCTGAGAGACAAGACGAGCGCGCTGCAACTCCTGGCGAGATGCAGAGCTAGGACGCGGGGTCCTGTCCGGCGCTACCCGGCACCGCTGCCTGGACTGCCTGCCAGGCTCTCCGGCACGGACCCGTGCCGGGGGCCAGGACGAAGAGACCGATCGTCACGGACTCACCTGCTTGCAAAGCCCCCAGCCGGGTCAGGGGACTTCCACGGAGCTATGTGAAAAGGGGTCTGCGTAAAAAATCCTCCCTCCGCTCCTGCAGCCCGGAAACGTGCCGTTCCCGAGCAGGTCCCCGGGAGGAGAGAGCAGCTCGATGCTGGGCAGAGGGGTGGACGCTGGGCAGCCTCCCCCGTCCCACCTCCACCTGAAGCCGTGGTTCCCGCAGTGCTCTAGAGCAAAGCTAGCCTTCCACGTCTTCATAGCCGGGCTGCGACCGTATTTTTTTGCTTATTGTTCGGCGTTAACGTCCTACATCATCTGAACATCACGTTTAATCTCTCAGCTAAGTAAGGCCATAAAAAAAGCATCACACGGCCATGGTGCCCGGCACTTACGTGAGAATGGGCTACGGGGTCCAGGCAGGGTGGTCTGGGAAAGCAATGCAGCATTTCAGAAAGGACCAAAAATGCAAGGTTAGGAGCCCAGGCAGTCAGAGGGGAGGCTGCGTCCCTTGGCCGAGCTTGGCAAGCTCTTGCTCTAGCGGAGACCGAGCCCGTCTCTCCGTCTGAGCCCAGACCCCTCCGGGGGCTTCCCTCGTGCACCGAAGGGGGGCAGCCTGCTTGGCCCACACAGGGACTCTCGCGTGCACGAGGAAAAAGGAGCAAAAACCCCATCACCCTTTCACACGGGTAGCTGTGCCAGGCCCCTACTCCACCCCAGCCCTGAGCCTACACGCTGTTTTAGTCCATGCTTGGATCTGCGCTGCGGTCTCTTCGAGGGGCTCCTGCATGCAGCCCTACGCCTCCCCGCCCCGGGGAAGTTGTTGGCAAGAAGAACGACGTGCCACCGAGCCACGCACAGCCCTTCATTTGTCCAGTTGCAGACAGACACCCGCCGCCCTCCACACCCCATCCAGGGGCAGATCAGATTTCTCCGTGGCCGCGTCCTATGCGAGCTCCTAGTCCCAAAGGGACTCCCTACTTGGCAAATGTCAAGAAACCCAGAGAGCCAAAAGTGTCTCTGACTTGTCCCACGGCCAAGGAAGAGCAACATCGTACTCACGAACCAAATAATGTTCTCGGATGCAGTGGCCTGATTGCAAGGAGATGATGCCGGAGCCCTTTTACCTGACATAGGTTGCTGCTCAAGACCGCCAAGGCCTTTCCATAAAACCCGTTGGATTGTGAAAAAAAGCCACGGCAGCATCTCCTTGATGGGAAGCAGCAGGAAGCCCCCCAAAAAGGAACGGGAGCCGTAAACCTGGGATCTTTTTTTCCATGAAGTCTCATCTGATTTTATGCTCCCTCCACTGCCTACAGGCTTGCTTGTGCCCCTACCACTCTCCCCTGACTTGCCGATATTACTCTTCAACGTCGCGTCCTTCCAGCACGCAGGCAAGGACATCACACCCAACGGGCGAGATTCACCCGCTTATGGAGTCAAGAGAATTTAGTCTGTGCAGCGGTTTCATCTTGTCCGCTCGCTGCCTTCCTCGCACCGCTGTGGGGAGGAGGAGGAGGAATCGTTTTGCCACGTCGCACAATCTTCCTGACATCGTTATTCCTTTTGCTCTTCCCTTGGAGGAAAGATGCAGCAATGCTCTCTTGATTACGGCACTGAATCGGACCAATTCTCTATTAGATCCAGCAGCCTGCAACTGGCAATACCTGATGTTTAGGCCAAAGGAAAACCTGCGACTGGCCAATTGTGTATTCCTCCCCAACTCCTATGGAAATCAGCTTTTTCCTGGACGCGAGAGACTGGCTTGTTTTTATCTCTGCCAGCCTAGCTAGAAATATATGTCATAACATTATCCAGACAATTTTTAAAATCCAGTGACAGCTTTTAACTCTGGACAGGGAATGGAGAAGGAGGAAAACGTGTATTTTCTGTAACAAATGATCATGGCTTTCTCCCACTATCTTAACGTTTCACATCTTGACAATTGTGAGATGAGTCGAGCAGGACTTGGAAATTAGAATTTAAGATTGCAATAAGACGTTACATCCCTTCTGTTTCCCATTGTTTTTTACATTCATTGCCACCAGAAGGAGTTCACACTGTGCCATTTTCAGTGTTCATTGCCAGCTTCATTGGGAGAATGAGATGTCAGAGATTTTAATGCTGGTAAATTATCACACCATAACAACACTTTTCACTTACGTAGTGTGCATCATTCATAGATACGAAACTTTGCAAAAGTGGGGAGCTATCATCTTCCCTGATTTTGATAGGGTGGATAACTCAGACACGGACAGAGGAGCGAGTCTGCCCCAGGCAGCACTACTTACCTTGCATGCCTGGTGTGCTTTCACGGTGGACCCTCTGCTTCTCTGCGTGTGACCTTGGACTCCAGTGTCTACATCAGGGCAATGCCTGCCCATCGGCACTACCCCTCCTCTTCCCTAGCGTTACTGCAGCTGGCTGCGAGGTGCTAATAGCTCGATTAATGTGTCCAGCTGCCCTTTGTGCGCTGCTCGTCGTGCGCCAAGAGCCCCGGGGAGCAGGGGCTCTTTCTTTCTACCCTACCTTCCCGCCACGGGGCAAGTTTACAAAGAAACAAACACAAGGACCCATTTTGCAACTGCCTTAAAAAGAAGATGACGAGACGCACAAAGACAGCTAGCAGGCCACAATACACAAGACAATGCACAAAAACAGGATCTCTCCAAAAACCGCCGAGGGGAAAGTCAGGAGAAACTACAACTCGTGTCTCGAAGCCCCCGCCCCTGCTGTCATTCACTGTGGGCTCTGCAGGCTGTGGGCTACCGAACAGTCACAGCAGACAGCTTCTCTCCCTCCAGAAATCTGCTGCTTTATCTCGGTAGCAATGTCCCTTTGTGTCTGCAGCAGGTCTCCACTTGCTCCAGGGCCACCTTGCTTGGCACTTCTGGTCGGCAGCGGGGCTACGGCTGCTAGGGTGCACCGAACTCAGGGCCATGCCTTGCAGCATGCGATGCATGCTTAGCACGGCAGGCCTCAGTCTTTTTAGACTTGACACCCCCCTTGGAAAACGCTAGCTTTCACTCTGTCTTTGACTCCAGAAAAGTAATCAAGCGATTTTTCTGTTGCAAAGACCACGGCTGTGAATTTCTATTGGAAATCTCTGTGTTTATCTTGGGAATGTGCTAACACTGCAGAGCACCCCGTGGCACCCTTGAAAGGAGCTCGTGACACCCTGGTTGCAGATATCTGGCTTAGCACTTCCTCTGCAGTCAGCGGAGATGCTGCCCCTGCTCAGCCCAGCTGACTCTTGTCAAGGCTTGACAGGTGGGGAAGAAGCAGCATTGGGCATGCCATGCAGTAACACGACCAGGTGCAACCAAGAAAGACTCTTGCCCAACACACGCCAGATGGCCTGGTCCTATCACCGTGGCCCTTCGGGCAGCAGTGAAAAGCTGCCTCAGAAAGAGGCATCCATCCAACTCTGGCCTGGTGCATCTTGCGAAGTTGCCTGGAGAGCTGCCATCCAGGCTGATGCTGTGGCAGAATTGCCACCCTGGGCGCCTTCCTGCGCAGGCGTCTGTCTGTGCCGGCCTGAGGGGCGGCTGGAGAATCCCTCAGGGCAGGGGTTTCAA